>JAYJMG010036325.1:0-10264 GCA_036873935.1 Stomotoca atra
TCAGGGGGTAAAGTAAATGTATACTTTTTTCCAGGAAAAGCGTGTATCACAGACGCAGAGTGTATTTTCGCTTTTTTTTGTTAGTCATAACACAGCACCAGGAACAAAGAGCTTTTTTCTGGAAGGTTCACCCAGCAATTCAGCCTAGGAAGCAACGGTCGATTTTATTTGACATACCCTCTGAACGATTCTTATGATTGAAAACAGGATCAGGTTGTTTTGATGCAAAAAAGAAAAATGGGTTTTCAAAGATGATTTTAGCACGACGAATGTTACGAATAGTTTTTACTTGCATATCTCTTCGAAAACATTTAGCTAGGCAAGTTTTATTTAAATCTCACGAATGTTTATTTGTTTGTATCGTTATCGAGCTAAATTTGTTATCCTCACAGTGCAGCATCCAAACAAATCTGCACTTGGAGCACTTTGCAACGTCATAATCCGCGTTGGGTCCAGTCTTATCAAGAGCAAAAAGGGGTTGAGATTGCACATCAAGTTTTAGCGTGAAAGACGTATTGTTTAAGCGATTTTAGATAAAAACACGGAACAAGAAAAACATTTTTGTGAGTTTTAAGGTGTTTCTGACAAAATATCAAAAAATAATTTTTGTGTTTACTTCCCCTTTAAACTGACAAAATCCAAACAATATTTCATTATCAGAATTATTACTGTGTGCAAGCATTTTTTTTATAATTTTATTGTTCCATTTTTCAGCTTGGTTTTTATCTGTACACTAGCTAACAAGGAGGTTTAGAATAGAATACCCTATTCCCCGCTAAATTTTACTGTGTCACTGGAGTGTTTTCGTCTCAATTATTTTATTCTGTATATAATTGCGATATTCCCCGGAAAACTTGTAACTCCCTTCAGAAAATCCGTTTATTTTATTTATGTTCTGTCTGAAACGAAGAATGAGCAAAGATAAGCACAATTAAACTTACTGCTACTGGTATGTCCGCAATTACTGCTGCACCTGCTGCAGCATCAGCATCATAAGCCTCGGCTTCAACCTCGGCTTTCGCGGCAACAGGAGGCAATTTTTTTGCAAATAAGATCAGGAAAGTGTGTTAAAATTGTTAAAATTTGATCAAATCTAGGGATTTATTACTTAAAAACCATAAAATTTGGATCATTTCTAGTGGTTCTTAATGATAGCTGCTAACACATTTTAAAGAAAAAAGGTGATGGTGAATAGAAACTTCTGTCTACGTTTAACTTTAAGTTTAATCAAGCGTATAGGACGTCAACAATCGATTTTGGCTTTTGGATTGTTGTTGTAAAAACATTATGCACACTCGTGTTTTATTTTCAATTTAAATCAGTTGGTGCATCTCTAGCATAAAACAGTTGTCGTGAATAAATTTATGGGGAGCCAGTTATGTACGATTTATGTCCTTTTCACATATTCAATGCAAGACATATTTAGACAGGGTGATTTAACAAATAAATCCAATTTAAAAATACTTACAGCAAGACTACATCTTCCTAAAAGAACAATTACTTTGATTGTCTCTTGTCTCTTGTCTTTTGAAGTCGTTATCTATTTTCAGAAAATATTCAACCAACTTTTTACTTATAAAAAAAAATGTAACTAAAGCGTTGAGTTAGACTATTGCAGCTAGAAAAACACTTACTACTACCTCAAGATATTTCCTCACAATAGTGAAAAAAGGAAGCATCTAATTGCACTATAGAGGTAAAATACAACTTACTGTTTGTATACATATATCCATACTGGTCTAAAAAATTGAAAACAAAAAGTCACAGTTTTAGTAACATCCCCAAAACAATTACATATCAGAAAAAAAGACGACAAGAATGGTAAAAGGAAAATCTTAAGTAACACCAAATCATAATTGTTAAAAATTGGGTAGTTTTAAATTTCTGTTTAGAGCCAAACAAACTCAAGACAGTTTAATGTAATGGGTAGAATTTTAAAAGGCACATATTGAGACATCATGATAAGATATTTCATTTATTTTGACTACATTGTTACTACCGGATTACATTGAAGACCAACACTACAATATAACTTACTGGTGGAACAACTTCATCCTAAATTGAGGAATGACTTCATTCCTTGTAGTTGCACAAAAAAATAACAAGTACAAGTGGATTGTGACCCTGAAAAGGCTAAAACGTGACAAAAAGACTTTTAAGTTTTACCCTGCGCTTTTAAAAATCCTTACAACTTCTCTGATCTCACCAGACAAAATAGCAAGAAATGTCCATCCACCAAGTATTCCTAAAACAAGGAAACCTTGCCAGGTAGAAATAGTGGTATATAATTTGTAATAGGTTTTAAACAAATATGAAATTTTGCACTTACTTTCCTAATTTTTGTCAATACTGACTCTCGAAAAGGTATGACATTGCTTTCGACACTCAAAGCAAAAATTACCTTGCTGAGTGTCGACCGCGACTTGTTGATGGATATTCCCTCCTAGAACATAAAAAGAAGTGTGTCATAAACATGTGAGTGACAACAGTAACATGGCACTAGCAAATATAATGTCCATGAACATTTTTCCTCTATTATGCTTTAACTAAACTCAGAACTGAATTACTTTCAAAGTTATTACTTAAAGTAAAAGCAAATTTTAATGCAACTAATTTTTCCAAACAAAATACAATTGTGGTGTGCTTGAGTAGGCTGATTGGGAAAAATCTTTCTGAGCAGACAAAAATTTTTAATGAATTTACTCAGTTATTGAAAGTTTAAACTTCAAAAATGAACCCTTGGAGAAATCAACGCCCATCATGAATTGAATGAACTTAAGGACCATGTAAAACTTGCAGTTTCTTTGAAAATGATCTGACACAAATGTTCAAGACTGCATATATTCAATGCAAATTTTTTTTTAAAATGCGCGGTGTCTTGGAAAACCTGCTGTCAATTCAAACACAAAGTCGATTCAAACTTTGTCTTTTCAGGCTTTTCAGGCTGTAAAGCAATGCCAGAAAATTGTAGATGACAAAAGGGTATTTTTGCATAAAAAGTCATCTTTTATGTGTAAGGTGGAGTTTGAACCAAGTTAAACTTAGGAAAGAAACTTTTCAAAATACCTGCATTGTGGACCTTGGGTTTGGGCTTGGCTGGCCTTTTCTTTACCAGCTAGGTCCACAATCAGGAGGCTTCCCATGCCAGCCTAAAATCAAAAGAATTAGTTATTCCATATTTTTACTGTAACAACTTTAAAGTTGATGAAAGAAGCTTTTTAATTTTTTTAAAATGCTCTTTTCGTTCTCCAGATTTGTAGGTTTTATGTTTTTAAAAATTGTGATGTCGTAGGTAAGTAACAAAATTACTGACGAAGTCTTTTCCTTTAAGATCCGCAGAAAATGAGGGAAATTTTTAACTTCCTTTTTTGTTTTGGACATCAATTGTGATCGAACCCCGCCCTTGTCATGATCAACAAGATGAAATAGTTTAATTTAAATTTGTGTCAAAAATACACCCTATTATTATAAAGTTTCAGGCCCAGAGACAAATGCCTTATTACACCTAACGGAAACAAGGAGTATTTAAAACACATTTTCATCTGTGTTGAAAACAGAAATCAACTGTTTCAACAACTGTCTGAACAAGATAAATTCTCAACCAGTCATTCTCTAAACTTTTCTGTTTGAAATGTTGGGATAATGGAAATATGGTAACAATTTCCAGATGAAAGAAACATTTACATAAACAAAACTAATGAAAACGAATTACCTTGATTTTAACAAGCATGTGACTCCTACTTGAATGCTGATTAAGCCCAGTAGAAGCCACATGCCTGTCCTTCAAAGCCTTCTGTAACAGTTTTCGGAAATCCCCTTCGCTAGCCATAGGCAACTCTGATGGGCTGCAATAGCATCGTTGCGTAGAGATTTCACGCTTGGACAGAAGATCTGTCACCTTGCCCATGTACACCTCCATAACAGAGATATACATGGCATCCTGAAGGCAACACATTGAAAGTATATTATACAGGCATACACTTCCACAACAAGAAACCATATATTCTAAAAGAACGCTTTGATATCAATCTTTTTATCATTAATATAATACCAATAATACTACTACTAATAATAAAACCTTAGTAGTTGAGTAATTAAAAACTAAATTAGAGGGCATACCATTCTACAGAAAGTTGAAACTGTACGATTTTTCTGTAAGGTTTTTGGATGCACTTAAAGAAATTTCATAAGCTAATGAAAACAGTGAAAAATATTAAAAGAACCAACAAGAAACAACAAACAAACAAAAGGTTTCTACTCAAATCCCTGAATATTCTATCCAAGTTAACCAAAACTGAGTTCCACTAGAGTATGATTGATCCATCTATGAAATTAGTGACTATGATCTATATAGTTGTTATAGTAGAATTAACGCCAAGTGTCTATTTTCTTGATGACTCAACAGTCCCTCAAAAGATGAACTTGTGTTCCAATTTTAACTCCTTTACATTATTTTTCTGCAAGTTATAAGCACGATGATGTGACGTCACGCATTTGATCAAAGAGTATTTATGAAACATGGAAAAGAAATTAATTACTTTCTGAATATTTTTGTATTTGTGAGGGAGATCAATTTCAGTGTAAGGAATTTTTTCCATTCTTTTGTGTTTTTTGAATACTCTTGTTGATTTTTAGTTGTAATAAATAGTGCATATCAAGACTTTCATGTTTGTTTACCCCCACCAAAGCAGCTCTCAAATCATTTTACTTCTTGTCCTTACTCATTTGATAGAGAACAAACTGCTGTACACGCTAACTTTCTCCATGTTGTTACATACATGTTAAATAAAGTGCACAAATTGTTCCTCTGCATACACCCTGTTAATTTAGCGGGCACATGGCACTTATTATCTTTTAAGAAAAAGGTAAAACTGATCACGTCACCTTGCGCTTTAATGCTTCAATTTTGTCTTTGTCTAAAAATGAGAATTAAAGAGATTTTTTATTTCCAATTTTTTATTTTTTCTGAGTAGTTCGATTTGATTTTTCTTCAACACAAAACATAAATGATTTTACCCTTGACAATCAGTGGTGGTCCAACTGGTCCTTTAATACTCTTAGCACACTTCGCGAATTCGAGAGTGCTAATCGTCTGTTGCGTAAACCTACAATACAGTAGAGTAAAAGATTAGAGGACCTCTCTATGTTGGTGTTTGCCGTTAAAATGATTTTAAAAATCCTTGCAACTTCTCTGATCTCACCAGACAAAAAAGCAGGAAATGTCCATCCACCAAGTATTCCTAAAACAAGGAAACCTTGCCAGGTAGAAATAGTGGTATATAATTTGTAATAGGTTTCAAACAAGTAAGCTATGAAATTTTGCCCTTACTTTCATAACTTTTGTCAATGCTGACTCTCGAAAAGGTATGACCTTGCTGTCGACACTCAAAGCAAAAATTACCTTGCTGAGTGTCGACCGCGACTTGTAGATGGATATTCCCTCCTAGAACATAAAAAGAAGTGTGTCATAAACATGTTAGTGACAACAGTAACATGGCACTAACAAATATAATGTTCATGAGCATTTTTCCTCTATTATGCTTTAATTAAACTCAGAAATGAATTACTTTCAATGTTATTACTTAAAGTAAAAGCAAATTTTAATGTAACTAATTTTTCCAAAAACGGATTCAAGAAGATTGTATGAGTAGGCTAATTGGGAAAATTTTTTCAGAGCAGACAGGAATTTCTAATGAAAGCTGTTATTGATTCAAAAATTAAACTTGAAAAATGAAACCTCGGAGAAATCAACGCCCATCATGCATAGAATGAACTTTAGGACCATGTAAAACTTGCAGTTTCTTTGAAAATGATCTGACACATAAAAATGTTGAAGACTGCAATTATTCAATGCAATTTTTTTTTTAAATGCGCGGTGACTTGGACAACCTGCTGTCAATTCACACACAAATTCGATTCGAACTTTGTCCATTTGGCAGTAAAGCGATGCCCGAAAATTGTTGATGACATCTTGGAAAACACTCATAAAGAAATATTCAATAAAAAGGGTGGGTTTATTTGTAAGGTGGAGTTTAAACCGAGTTAAACTTAAATAACGAAACTTTTCAAAATACCTGCATTGTGGCACCTTGGGTTTGGGCTTGGCTGGCCTTTTCTTTACCAGCTAGGTCCACAATCAGGAGGCTTCCTTTTCCAGCCTGAAATCAAAAAAATTTGTTATTCCATATTTTTACTGTAACAACGTTGAAATTGATGAAAGAAGCTTTTTAATTTTTTTAAAAATGCTATTTTCGTTCTCAAAATATTGTAGGTTTTATGTTTTTAAAAAATTGTGATGTCATAAGTAAGTAACAAAAATGCTGATGAAGTCTTTTTCTTTAAGATCCGCGGAAATTGATGGAAATTCGTTAAGACTTTGCAAGTTCAACGATATTTCCTAGAGCAGTTGATAGCTTAAAAAATGAAATCCATAATGACTCCCATAAACTTACAGCATAACCCACACATTTTTCCTGACGTACATCACAATTTAGTCTGATTCCACAAAAATAAGGCTAACTTTCAGACTTAAAATCTGCAATATCTTCAGAACGAAAAAGTTACTATCAAAAATTGAAAAAGTTTCTTTTAAAGCTTCATCAAATATCTTAATATCACTTTGAATGCAGGAATCCATTTTAAGCGAAAAGGTATGAATTAAAATTCTTAAGTGTTTTATCATCACTTCATATTTTCTAATTTACTAATTTAATTACGTATTTTAAATTCATAGCAGTACATCACAATTTTGAATCTTAGTAAATCACAGTATAGTAATAGTGCTTTAATAACAATATATTAAATCATTTTCAATGTTAAGTTTCCTAATAAAAATATTTCATTTTTTTTGCAAAATCATGATCATTTCATTCCCATGTCACATTCCAGCTTCGTTTTTTTCTTCAAAATTATAAAAAAATATGTTTTAGAAAATATTGATAACTTGCGATGATCTTCTATCTTCTATGAATACCTTACAATGTTCATTCTCACTGGCTGTAAGCGTTAAACTCATTGTTGATTTTGACACTTCGCAGTTATTTGCATACGCAAAACAACAAATGCCAAAATCAGAAAAGAATAATTAGAATACAAATGTATATTGACCAATGCAATTATTAAGCCTGATTCACACCTAAGCAGACACGCATCTTATTAATGAGTCAAACTGTTGTGTAGCATGAAGCAAGCCATGAAGCAGAAATATCAAAAAGGACGCATTATGCTGCAAACTAAAATGAGCAAAAATCTTATTTTCAAGTGTTTGTCTCAAAAATAGTGCTATTACGCTGATTGGCGGCTCATTGTATTGCAAAGCTTAGACGCTGATCGAAAAAAATCTATAACAGTTAATGTTGATATTCAATATTTCATTTGATGTATAATTTTGGTGTATAAACGTTAGGATGTTTGTTATTACACTTGCTAAAATTTTTTAACAAATTCTGCAAAAGCTATGACTAAGGAACTCAAAATATGAAAGAGGGGTCATTTTCTTCACTTACAAAGTCGAAAATTTATCAAAATAAAAAAAACATGCTAAAAAGACGACGCTGTATCCTTAAATTGAAAATTTCTCACAAAAAAATGAAAAAATATTTTTGAATTAGATCACATTTATGAAAACAATCAGTTAAACTTTTTTTTTTGTCTTGGACATCAATTGTGCTCAAACCCAGCCCTCGTTATGATCAACAAGATCAAAAAGTTAAATTTAAATTTATGTCAAAAATACACCCGATTATTATTAAGTTGCAGGCCCAGAGACATTACATTTAACAGAAACAAGGAGTATTTAGAACACAATTTCATTTGTGTTGAAAACAGAAATCAACTGTTTCAACAACTGTCTGAACAAGATAAATTCCCAACCAGTCATTCTCTAAACTATTCTGTTTGAAATGTTGGGATAATGGAAATATGGTAACAGTTTCAAGATGAAAGCAACATTTACATAAACAAAACTAATGAAAACGAATTACCTTGATTTTCACAAGCATGTGACTCCTACTTGAATGCTGATTAAGCCCAGTAGAAGCCACATGCCTGTCCTTTAATGCCTTCTGCAACAGTTTTTTGAAATCCCCTTCGCTAGCCATAGGCAACTCTGATGGGCTGCAATGGCATCCTTGCGTGGGGATTTTACGTTTGGACAGAAGATCTGTCACTTTGCCCATGTACACCTCTTTGCCCATGTACACCAAGCAGTTAAGTCAAATGGGGTTTGTAGCTAGCGCAGAATTTTACATTTATTATACTGATACCTGACAGATAATCTGCCCAAAGCAGTGCAAGGCAAACCCTTTTGCTTCATCATCTAAAAAATTAATTGAAGCAAGACATTTTTAAAGATTGCTTCATAAACTAATAATATTCAATAGCATTTTTTTATCAAGTATAAATGCTTCCATTTTATTTAAGGACGGTCAGTACTAAATTGTGATATGAATTAGGAAACTAGCATCACATCTCATTGTTTTGATGCTTATTGCTTCTAGGCTAGTCAGGATACCTAACTTTTCCCGCTAGCTTCTTCGACATTTACGTTTCTTGATTTTTAAATTGGAAGCGCGAGAGAGTTAGGGAGCACCCGTAATTATGTGCGGTCAGTATATGTCCGCGGACTCTGATTGGCTTAAAATGTTTTACATCGTCACACAAACAAATAATTATCTTATTTTTCTTTTGTAATACTGCGCCGTTTGTGTACATTTCTTTCTGTTTGTTAGTTTCCAAACAGATGTAGCAAACAATAGTTATCGTCAATTTCAAAAGAAAATTCAAAACACACTTTGATTAAATGAAAAGATCTATTGGAATTAAAACATGTCCATTGCTTTGTAAAGTTTTAATTTATTCAGGGCATACATCACAATTTGATGCATATTTATCACGAAAGTGTGATCGGGTGCTCCTAAGCTCTCCTTTTTTCGTTTTTTCAATTTTTTCGTTATAGATATGTTGAGAAAAAAGGTGAGCTTAGTATCTAGGCTACTTCTAGGCTAATTAAAACACTTTTGATACAGAAACACTTACCACCAAAAACCGCCCTTGTTTTTCCGGAGCCACTTTGTCCACTAAAAAAGAAAATTAACTAATGAAGTATTGCTCAGAGTATTCAAACAGCCTAAAATGTCCAGAAACAAATTATAGGATTACATCGGCTTTTTTCCCAGACATAACGGCATTATGTATTTTTACATTATTACACTTTCTGTCTAATTTTATTGCGCATGGGTTCACTTTCATTTGTGTGAACGAATTCAAATCGAAACCATAAAAACACAACATAGATAAACAGTAAATTCATGAAAGTTTTTGCTCAAATCAAGTCCCGTGTTATTTTTATACAGGCAAGGCAAAAGTTATGCCAAAATCAGAAATTAATAATTGACTCACTTTAGAATGCTTGACAGAACTTCCGGTCTTGTAACAGCCTCATCATGGTTGAAACAGATTCAGTAAAGAATGAGTATCCTAAAGAGGAGGACGTAGGATTATTTTTGCGAAATGATATTTGGGGAAGGCCGGCGCAAGGGGTGGAATGTCTTTTTCTGGTTGGGGAAAAAGTCGCGGG
Organism: Stomotoca atra; assembly: GCA_036873935.1. Taxonomy (NCBI): domain Eukaryota; kingdom Metazoa; phylum Cnidaria; class Hydrozoa; order Anthoathecata; family Pandeidae; genus Stomotoca; species Stomotoca atra. The sequence continues at coordinate 9,578 of JAYJMG010036325.1, forward strand.
TCAGTCTTTGAAGAAGTTGACCGTCCGTTTTGGCTGGTGTCAAACTGTCAGTTAAACACCCTCTCAAGGATAGAAACATAAATATGGATTTTCAAGTAGAGAGCATGAAACCATTCTTTATTTTTGTAAGACTTCTGCTAGTTGGCCACTTACTATTAGTTGACAAAAGTTCACTAATGATTACTTTAATCATGCGACCCAGTGTCTTGTGCTTTTTTAAAATAACAACAAATGGTAACAAACATGTTAACATGCCTTAAGTTAGTTAATAAACTTCAGCTTGTAATGGCACGATGGCAAGCGGAAGGTTTTTTTTCATCAACCGATCAAAAAATAAGGTGATAATAATGTAGACAAACTTAGAAAAACAACTTACTAGGACAAAATGACTCCTTTCTTTCCATTTTTGAAGTGATCAATCATGGGTGTGATGCACTTGAACATTTCGTCCTATTTAAACAAGAAAATAATACATTTTAAGGCGAGGCTTTAAGGATACTGTCAGGACTGCAAGCTTCAAATATTGGAAACAGAAAATTTGGCTCAAATATATGTAATTTCAGATGTAGATTAAGTTTCTGAAATCAAAAATATCAAAATTTAAAAAAATTAAAAATTAAAAATATAAGAAAACTTCTTAGCACGATACGAGGGCCTGTTCATCATCAGCCCGATAATCAGAAAGAG
>JAYJMG010036547.1:0-10259 GCA_036873935.1 Stomotoca atra
ATTCAAAAACTGGAGAATCCCGATTTTGAACTTTTCAAGCTAAAAGGATATTCTTTTACCAGGGAGCCACCTTAATCGAATTGAGACCTCTTAATATTACAAAAACATGAAATTAACTCGAATGGAAAACTGTGCATATGCAAATTTCAAAAATGCAAATTTCTTTAGTAATAAAGAAACGGGAGAGTAGCACTCAGAGCTTTTAAAATAAACTATTATCAATATTAAAAGAAAGTCACCTATATCTGATAAACTACCTGAGATATTTTTTACGTGGCCAAAGAAATGGTCAAGCGACTTTTAATAACACGGGATTAAATATCGACATCCGTTAAATAACGGGCGGTAAAATAACACTGGCTACATATTTGCGACGTTTTAATTAACGCGACTTTTTGCCATTCGCGTTAATTACCACACAGTTCAAATTTCGTGTAATAAGGTACCATTGAAACACCTAAAATTTTACTCTGAGTTGTTAGGCCGACTTATACACAGGTTCGACCTATACACTGGGATATACGTTAGGCCTAATTAGGCCTTAAATCATCAAATGCTTCGTTTTCTTTGAAAATTTACACAAGTAAACATTCGAGGATGCTGATTTCAAATCTGGGGTTTATTTTCAAAATTGGTGTTTGGACCCATATTTGGGCCAAAAATTAAAAGTTCCGTTTTTCTTAAAAATTTGGACTCAGGACAATTCGAGGGTGTTGATTTCAAATCTGGGATCTATTTTTCTCCGTTTTTTTCTCCGTTTTTTTAAAAAATTTACTCTTTGAACAATCAACAATTGAGAGTGCTGATTTCAAATCTGCGGGCCATTTTATAAATTTTGTCATAAGCTGGGGCTTTGGACCCGAATGTTCAAACCTGAATCTTCTGACAAAAGCACATGTGGCTAATAGCAGAAAGTTTTCTGCCCGCCTAGGCAGTTTTTTCCCTTTATTTTTGGTTTGGAAATTACCAGAAATAATATTGATTGTTGATGAGAGATCCTTGAAGTTAGTTTCAGTGTTTGTTCAATACAGAATACTTCCAGCAATGTTCAAACCTGCGCTGATAGCCATACTTTCCAAATTCTAATGTAGCAGCACTTGGCTAGAATAGCTATCAATCATTAATGAGGTAGAAGTGTATATACCCAATTTTATGCACCACTGTTGCTACATTGGGTATGATTTGAGGAAGCTCTCATTAGGGATTTTTCTATCCTTTGTTCAAGACCCAACCCGCTTGCTGTCAGTACGATCTTTGTACTTTTGTTCAAAGCTGTGTTTCTGACGTCACAGAAAAGTTATTTTTGGTGTATTTTTATGCTACAGACCGTAACGCCTACACCATTGTTGTTGTTCTTTGGTTCAAGCTAGGCTCATGCAATGTGATATTTGTTTTTGATTTCCTTTCTTGACGAGCCATCACCATGTTTTATCCCATACATGAATGTATTCTGAATGTTAGTGCATTAGAAAGATTTTATGTTTTAAATTAAAACAAATTTTTTTCAAGCTGTGTTTGTATCATAATTTATGCTTGCATAGTTAAGTTGAAACAAGGTTGTTAAAAATTTAATCAACAAAAAAATATCTTGTGATAATCCTTTTTCATGCATATTTTGTTAGTAACACTTTATGGGGCATGAAACCGAATTTAACTGAATTTATGTTTATGTGACTATATCAATCCATTCTGCTCTTGTATCACCAGAACCAGGTCACTATTTTTTTGCGCTGCAATCATTACCACATAACCACATTTGCATATGGCCTTATGAATGATCTGAACACAGAAATTTCTCCTGCCCTTTCAGATAATGACAAGGTCCTTTGACTTTTGTATGGCTGTATACTCAAAGTATCAAATAATTTTTACTGCACTCCGAAATCTCTATTTAGAGGGAAAAACCTGTCCAGGTATTAATTTCATGAATGGTTTCTATTGTAGGATGTTGATATACCTTGCAAACAGAATGAAGTGAATATTTCTTTCTCCTGAAACATATTTAATCAGACTTTTTGTCTGTGTAAAAGTCACAGACAAATGTACTTTCTAAGCAAACATTTGGTATTTTTAAGAGAATTTTATTTGTTTGTTTTCTTGTGTAAAAGTCACAAACGATTGTACTTCCCATGCAAGCATTTGGTATTTTTAGGAGAATTACATCACTTGCAATTGATTTGTTGAAAAGTTAATCTTGTGTGACAATATTATTGTATTGCCTTCATTCAGTTATAACATAATCTTTTAATTATGCTCTAAACATTCCATCTTCCGATGTTTGGCTTATTTCGTACCAATAAAAAAAGACAATGTCCAGGAGCTTATAATAATCCAAGAACAATTTGAATGTTCCTTTGATTGATTTGTTTGTTATTTTACAGGGAACAGCTTTCAGTGGACAAATTGGAATGAAAATGAACCTAGTAGTCTTGGTGAAACATGTTTAGTCATATCTGGAAATAGGAATTATAAGTGGGATGATTATTATTGCAATTTCCCAAGAATGTCTGTCTGTAAAATACCAATTACAGAAAGAGGTAAGTTATATTGTATGTACAAATTAAAAAGAAATCTGCTGAATTGAATTACATCATGAAAACAGTTTGTGTTTTTGTTTTTTTTAAAAAAACTATCTTGCCTAGAGCATTTTTTTGTTAGTAATCATTAACCCAAAGAAATTTTTAATTTCATATTTTTTATTATTTTAGACCCATTAGAAGGTTTTGATATATCAAGTGTATTTCCTGTATTCCCTGTGCTTCCTGCGGCTAATTCATCAGCCATTGGTATGCATTTGTGTATTTTTTTCTTATCAAAAATAGCAAGTAACTAAATTACTTTGTAAGATAAAAAACGAAAATGTAAAAATTGTTATTTTAAGCAAAGCATTTTGTCCATCAAAGTACATCATTATTACTCTTGTTATTACTAATATTTATATGCGCTATATCTTCGTAACCGCTAGTCAAAACTGAACGATTATTGTTCAGTTATAATTTTTACCCCACCTGTTGTATGATTTACTTATAATGTTTGAAAAAATCAAACTGTTTTATTTTCTTCCATAATTCGAGTATGAATTAAAGCAGCAGCACGAAGAAGTAAAGTTTTTTTTAAATACGTTGACGAAGTAAGAAATTATTTGCTGATAGACAGCAGCTGCACATAACAGCATTATCAATCATCTATCCTCTTCATTATCCATCCTTAAAATTAATTGGAAAGGTGCACGCTTCTTTCTCCTATCACGACATTGGTTTATAATTTTAAAAATGTTTTTAATAGTTATTTTCTAATAATTTTTGTTATAATTCAAATTATAGTCAAAATTATAGATTTCTAACCTAGCCTTTAGATTTGTCAGTTATATATACAAGGTATAATATACCTGATTCCAATGAATGACTTGTTAAGGTTCCTGTAAAGGAAAAAAAACTTAAATATTAAGAAAAATGAGATTTTTGGATAGATTATTGAGTTGACTTCATAATTCCACATGCAATAATTTTCACACATGAAAAGAGTGATAGTTATATCAAAAATTAAAGTATAAGGATAAAAATAAGTTTTTTTATGGTTTTTCAACAATCTATGTGAAAGAATTTGATCAGAAATTAGGGCAAAGAAGTGTAATTAATGATTTGTTGAAGCGGAAATCTTTAGCATGATGAACATGCTTTCAACAGTAATATTTAAAACATGTTTTTCTGAGAGACAAAGTTCATGTGAAATACAGTGTCGATCGCGAGTCACTATACACTTGAGTGTGAGTGGCGGCGAGTGAGAGTGGGAGTGCTTCGAATGAGAGTGAGAGTGAGCTGTGAGTGAGATTGATGTGCAAGTCTGATAGTTTGAGTGCAAGTGAGGTGCAAATGTCAGAGCTGCAAGTGAAAAAAAAGTACGTAAGTTTTTATAAAAATTCGTTTCAGACTCATTGTTCAGATCGTTTCGAAAAAAACAAAGTCTGTTTGGATCACTAATCAAATGATTTTGACTCGCATATTTGCTTTTCGTAGTCAATTATTTTGTGAAGTTTATTTGTGTTGTATCTCATTCATTTTCTTGTTTTCCTTTGCTCGAGGCATGCCTGATCGCATTTATTTAGTTTAGATGAAGAGGAGCAAAAGTGTGTATGAATTATTGGCAAAATTTAGAGAAAAAAAAGTCAAGCAAGAGAGACTACTATTAACCAACGTGAAAAACGTTAAAATCAGTTTCTACTATGAAAAAAATTATCAAAGAAGTGAATAAAAGATGTTTAATGACAATTAGACAAGAGAAAAATTCAAGTGATGTGTTTCAGCTTGTCTTGATGCTGCGTTAAAAATAAAAACAGCATCAGCTTTTTTCTAGCAAAATAGAACCAATAACACTGCAACATCTTTCACTTTCGATCAGCCTTTTTAGCTTAGCTTCTTTCCAATTTATGTTTGCTAGCGAACCTTAAAAATTTCTTGATATGATAGTATAAATATCATTGAACATGTCTTACCATGGCTTTTGTTTACATAAATTTAATTGAACTGTACTTGCTGCCACATTTTCGTCGAGTCTAATTCAATTGAAATTAAGCGCGACGAAAATGTGGCGTCTAATCTAGTACTTTACTACATCACCCAATTCAGTAGGAAGTTAATTAGTTAAATTTAAAAGAAAATTTAAACAAGACCTGAAGATGCGGGTGGCCGCAGGTGTTAATTAGTTGCACATGCACAAGTTGGTCATTCATTTGTTCACTTGGATGAGATGAAATTTAAAATCAAATCAAAACAAAAGCATAACGGTCATTTTGGGTAGAAGCAAAAAAGTGCAGTATCAACATTTTTTCGTCGTTCTTCCACAAATTTTGGAATGTCTCATCTGCCTGAGGCACTTAGACAGCGCATTCGAATTTTCTTTAAATAAAAGCTTGCATTTTTCTTAATCGTCCAAACAAGTTAAGCTCATGGGCACACTTGCGTGAAAGAAATTGAAGACTTTTGTTACCTTAACGATCAATGTTAGTGAAGTTTGCGTTTACGCACTTCCCTTTCTTTTCTTTTCTTGAAATTAAGAAGTGGACTAACTTACCGTGAAAATTTTAAATGAAAACATTTTATTACATTTATCAACATTAAATTTTAAAATAACTTACTGGTAGCTCTTTTGTAAGTAATTATACTCACACTGTTTTTCATGAATAATTTATTAATTAGGCCACCCTTAAATAATTCTTTGTTTGCCGTAACCCGACCGACCCTTAAAAATTCAGGCCGACTCTAAAAATTTTACCTTGGTAAATCACGAAAATGCGAGTAAAAACTTTTTTTCCGACAAAACTTGCCGAAAAGTTGTGACTAAAGGCTTGAAAATGGATTTTTTTCTGTGATGGTGACCAAAAAAAAAAAAATTATCGACCGACCGACCCTAACTCTTTTTCGTGACTTGGGTTACGGCAAACAAACAATTAATTATTGATGGCCTTAGAAGTCTACTTGCAGTTTTCTTCATTCATTCAAACTTCACATGCACTTTATTTGCAGCTTGATTTTTACTTTCTTTTGGCGATTATGAGGTCGAGATAAGATTACTTTCTACACTTAGCGTGGCAACGTAGGAAAGAAAATTACTCTGCAAACATTGTTGTACCTTGATCAATTTCATGTTTGTGTTCACTGCAAAAACTGTTGTTGTTTTAAAAAAGGCATCAAAAGAAAAATTGTGTTCGTTCACACAGCTTTGAAAGTGCCTCGTATCAAATCAAATGAAACAACAACGTCGATAAATACTAGTCACGCTTACATTTTTGTCATTAAGCCAGTTACATCTGTAAAAGTGATTGTATTGTCACGAACATCAGGCCAATGTTATCCTCAGCTCGTTTGCACAGGAATTTTCATCCAGCTAATCGGTTTCAAATCAGTTATAGTTATTTGCAACGTGAGCAAATTGATTCCACAAATCCGTCTCACAAATTCCCCAAGTTCGTTTTAAAATTAATTTCAAATTTGTGTCGCAAATAATTTGTCTCATATCAAATTTGCATGGCATAATCATTATGCTTAACAGAAGGCGACTTGTTGTTGCCATAAAATGGTTACATGGCTCTAGAATGTACCAAGTTAAAGATGCAACGATCAAGAAACATCAGGGAAGTTAAGGCTTGTTCATACCCTCCTTAAAAATCGTACACCATCTTCTGATCAAGGATCATATCAATGCGACATCGAGTTACTGTATTACAATGTATTAATGTCTGATGAGGGATGCGAAGCAAGTTTTGCTCCAGTGAATTTTTATGTGGTTGAACATTATTAAAATTGAACAACAACGAGAAAATGAGAGTGATGATACAGTACACTCATCCCGCATTTACAAGTTAAACACTCGCAGTATGCTCGCAAGTGACCTACTGGCACTCTCAATGCACTCGCGAGTGGACCACTCGCACTCTCAATTCACTTGCAAGTGAACAACTCGCACTGTCAATGCACTCGCAAGTGAGCCACTTGCACTCTCACTTGCAATTGAAGTCACTCGCACTCGCACACTTGTGTATAGTTACTCGCGATCGACACTGTAGTAACCAATAAGGAGATCCTGTCTCACAACTAACAATGGTAACAAAAAAATAATTATATCAATATGTCCAGCGAACATTGGAGAACAATTGCGTGTCAGAATTTTCAATGTAATTTTGCAGTTTTAAAAATATTATGTCACTAAATAATGAATGCAGAGTAATTTATACCTTTGTTTTCAAAATCAAAATATTTTGAAACAAAATAGTTATTCATAAAACGCTGACACACCATTTTAGAACAAAGCATTGCCTATCAAGTGAATTTCAGATCAAAATAATACTTCCTTATGAGACAGGAACTCCATGTGTGGAAAAGTTTCATTTAAAAATCGAGCTCATTTTTCCAATTGATTTTCATAAAAATATTTTACATCAATCACTTAGAGAAATGAATAAGCTTTTAGAAACTATATACTTATATAGCGTTATTTTGAAAACTTGAGAAGATTATTGCATTATAGCATTTTGATTGGAATTTCTTTCTTTTTCCAAATTTCAAAATGCAGTTTCTTTGATCATGTGGTTTTTGTTCAAACTTTTTTTGCATATATCTATATTTAATTGTGGAGTTACACCATATATACTAGATACCCAAGACCAACTGGATGGAAACATCTTGTTGTTTTACATTGTTAACTTTTTCATTGCAGAGCCAGGATCATGGTTCACCATAAATGATCAAAGCTATATTTACATTGAGGCTGAATATACCTGGGAAGATGCGTCAATGTATTGTGAAGGCTTTGGAGCTGCCTTGGCTGAGTTTGATGACCATGAAGTCTTTACGGATACAATCAATAGTCTAGTGCTGTTACGCCCATCGTTTTGGTTGGGGTATTTTTTAAGTGGTGGGCAGGTACACGGAGTGAGTGGTAATAATGTTTTAAATTTAAGACGAAGTCAAGTTGAGGACAATGGAGAATGCGGGTCATACAGTTCTTGTGGCGTTGTAATGAGAAACTGTTCTGAAAAACGTCAATTTGTTTGTGCTAGACCAAGTATGTGTTTTGTTCCTTTTTATTTCTAAATTTTGACTGTATGAAAACAGGAGTGTCTATTTTCATCTGAAATATATTAAAGCTTTAAGTAAATTAGTTAGATCTTACATTGCATTTAGTTAAGGGCCTGTTACCCGCAGCAATATTTTCAAAATAATAATATTTTGAAAATATGTAATGTGTGTAATATGTTATATATGTGTAATATGTTAATATATGTTATGTATTGAAACACCAATACATCAAATTACTTGAAAAATTGCACTAGCATGAAACACCGTGTAGTAATTTTCAGTTAAATTTTTCATTTTTCACAACTTGATTATGTGTGTAACATATTATTTTGAGCACAAAATATTCATCAAAATGAGCATAATTAATGCGCAAAAATAAGTTCAGAATTTTTTTTAAATTCCAACTAAACTGATTTAAAAAAAAAATCTGAACTGATTTTCTATTGAAATAAAGGCAAAAAGATTAATCAATTGAAAGAGTCTATTGTTCATTTCTGAGAAAACAGAAAGCAAATTTTTCAAGCGCTGATGAGAAGACGGTGCACAGAGAAAAGTCGACAGTGTACATACGTGCTGAGATAATGAATTCAGAGTATTTTCCTGACATTCCTCCCGGTGCTTTTTTTCAAGCACAAAGGGAAAGAAGGTTTGACGAAGAGAATAATTACCATTCAGATGAAAGTCAGAGGTAGGTTTTTTCTAATTCGCGCAAGTGTTTTTAAAGACTTCTATGTGGTGTAATGTGGAAGCTGAAAAGTCTTGAAATCCACCAAATTTGTATGGTCCAGTAGACGGCTTCTTCTCTGTGTGTGTGCATACGTGAAAATTAAATGACGACTTATTTTTTTAGAATTTTTTTTCGCGAGTGTTTACCCAGGATAGCCTCTTCAAAGCCTGTTGGCTCTGTTATCAATGAGGGTCCTGCGACCAAGGTCCTAATTGTATCTAAAGCTCCCATTTAAGCTACGGAATTTACTCCGCTCAACTAGACAACCCTGTTGGTGAGGATCCCACGAGTGGGTTCGAACTCACATCCTTCGGAAGAATAGGCTCCTAAATATGTTACATCTTTATCTTTCTATCTGCTTACATATACTTAAAGCAGCTTATCAATTTGCTGATCAAATACAGAAAAAAGAGAATAAAGAATCACCAAATATGAAAACGAACCAAACTACGATTCCCAACCTACCTCGAAAAACATCTGAAAATACTAGCAATGTGAAGAGGTCTAGAGGTCGAACCAAGAAGATAGTTCATCTCCTAACATGCTGTTTATAAAGCAGTAATTGATATCTTCTGTGCATCAGTTTTCAAACGAACGAGCTTTTTCCCTTTCTTTATTTCCTGCTGCCAAAATTTTCATGTTAGGCCGAAAAAAAAAACAAGTTTGTTTCCGAAAAACTGGCTGGGTGAAATTTTCTTAGCCTTCACCCGGCTGTAATAAAATGACGAGAAAAAGACACTAGCGGTTTAAAATCAATATTCTTAACAAAGCATAAAGCTGCAAAAAACTCGCAAAATCAGCGTGGAAACTGGTAAAAAATATGTTATGGCGGTCTCCCGGGTGAGTATTTTTTACATGACTCGCTTTTTCAGAAACAAGCATATTTTTTTGGATGGCCTTACACTCACAATATTTTGAAAATATGTGTAACAGGCCCTTTACATTAAGTACTGATCCTGTAAAAACTACTGATTTGCAGATGTAAGAGAGAGACTAGACCTCGCACCTATCTCACCCTGCTGATAACAGATCAATTTACTAGCAAACTGGTTAATTCAGTAGAAAGTTAGTTCAACATGGAGTATATATATTCTTGTCAGTACATCATTACTCATGTGCATTATGGAGCCTCACTACACTCACTTACTAATTTGCACTTGTATGTGATTTAAAAAGAACATTGATTACAAAGCCTTTAGATATTGCTTAGGACTTCATATCATGGGTTGCATTCGTCAGGTTCTAGTCAAACATTTCTTTGTGTATAACTAATGTCAATCCAAAAGACCAGACCTTACACCTCCATTCTAGTGACTATCAATCTAATGTGACAAAGTTGTGTTTCGATTTACAAAAACAAGAACAAGAACATTTTCAATAAATAGAATGGCTCTATATTTGCATTTATTTTATATGATGAATAGGCGCTGCTCATAACAGTGATGTTGCAAAAAATTAGTTCCAAAACTGCTTTGCTACGTTTGAGCAGAAAAAAAGAGGAAAAAATAGGTTCCACCATGCTTTTTGATTGATTACTACCTTGTTGTCGGAAATATAGTATTCCTTGTGTCATCTTGTTGATTTCTGGCTGTTTGTTATGTCTCGATTTTTTTCAGGTTACCCAGTGTACATCTTTGATACAGAATGCGAATCACCTTGGGTTGCGCCACAACCAGTGAGCGCAACACAAGTATATAATGAGTGTTACCTTTTCTCAAAGTTTAAAGCAGCTTGGGAGGATGCAGAAGATATATGTAAAAACTATTCTGCTAACCTGGTTTCCATCATTGATCAAGTTGAAGATGACTATATCAAAAATAATATCAGGGCCAGCAATAACTATTGGATAGGTTAGTGGTATTCTTTCGAAATGATACGCTACAAAAGAAGCAGTTTTCCATGGAAGGTTATGGAATTGAGAACCATTTTCTTATTGAATTGTAGAGGGTAAAGTAAAT
>JAYJMG010036658.1:0-17525 GCA_036873935.1 Stomotoca atra
ATTTAAAGAAAGATGTTTTGACTAAATTTTGAAAAACATAACATTTCTTATTAAATTTGACCCCCCCCCCCCCCCCACCCCAAGATGGCCATATTACTTCTCCTTATTTTCAATATAAGCAGGGGGTATTGACCTCGATAATGTGATAATTCTGTATTAATGAAATTTGGCGATTTTGACATTGGTATTTAAGATGTATTCTTTTGAATAAATGCCTTTAAACATTTTTTAGGCGTAATGTAATGAAATATCTGAGAGGATAGATACCTGATTTATATCAAAAAGGATATTCTATATGTATTCACTTCGTAACAACGTTGTGGACATCATGTAGAACGCAGACTCAACATCACTTATTACCGACTATTTTTTTTACCGATAAAGTATACAAAAAAGTGCTTCAATACCCAAAATTCAATCATAGATAAAAAGAGGTGATATTCTTGTTAGTTTTATTCATATTGAATTTTTGGATGGATGGATCACCGCAAACGGTCATCAGCAGAATTATGCTGTACTTCAAATTCTTCTACAGATGCAATCTTCCCCTGGCATTTCGAATCTGACTTTCCACATTCTGAGATGATTAATTGATTGATAAATTTAGAGGTTGATGTACCCGTTAGTTAGACAGAATTATATTTATGATTTGGGATTGCAGTTATAAATACGCCTAACTATGTCTATATTTAGTACAGTGATATATTAACCAACAAATTAAAATATTTTATCCATCATTTGCAAATGTGCCGAAAAAAATTTACTTTTACTTCGTGCGTTTTTTAAAATATGATTAAATTATAGCTCGCAGTAATGAGATGAAGCAAAATTTGTCCACTATTTTCCGAAAACCAACAAAATTATCCATTCGCTGTAAATCAATACGAGATACCTAATTCTCATATCAACATCATTTCCTATGAATGATTTCGGTATTTCAAAACAAAAATCTAAATAAAACTTCGAAATTCGTTTGCGTCAGGAGCATGTTCTCTGCATTTCCAAGTTAAAACATCGATTATCCATCGCTTTGATCATGCTAATGCAGTTGTAGTGCTGTTGGCCATTATTTGAAATTTGCGGAGATGACTATTCGGGACTGACGAGTAACTTCAGACTTACGTTTAAATCCATTTCAATTCAAGCACTTATTATTTTCGTTTTTTTGGAACAATTTGTTTGTGATTGTGAACACTGACACGTTGAAAAATTATTGCTTAGAGATTTGTGTCATGGTTGTTCAATTGGTGCAAAGTTTTCAGTCTTTTGATTTTTGCATTCAGTGTCTGGTAGAACGCAAAGACTGATACATGCAGCATCCGCCAAAATTATAATATGGTGGTTCTCCTGAACCAAACAGCCAGCAGTTACGCAACTATTAACAACAACAATATAGGATCATTTGTAGTTTCAGCTTCTGCATCAAAGCGAAATTAGCGATCCCTACGGCACCACTGGCTCATTCTGTCTCACGTTCTTCATCCGCAGCTCATTTGCGAATCATTAGGGGTCAAGGTGTCGCGCGACATGTTTAACTGTCGCGGGATGTCATGTTTTCATTAGCACGAACTTTGTCGTGAGTGGTCGTGCGACAAAAATTTGTTATGTGGAAAACAAGCTTTAGTCTGTGCAACACAGGTTTAACGAGCCTTTAGTGACTGAATTACAAATTCAGACACTGAATATAAAAATCAAGAGACTGAATATAAAAATGAAAAGACTGAATATAAATTAAAAAAATGTTTGAAATTTGCACCATTTGAGCAATCATGGTTTGTTGTTGTTGTCGTTGCTGTTTTATTTTCTTTTTTTTTTATCTATTGAAGTGTAAATTTTAAACAAAATAGTTACTTATTACTCGTACTTACTAAACGCAGTAACTAGCTGAAACGAGCTGAAACCACCTGAAACGATCAAGGAACTAGCCTAACCAGCAAGGAACTAGCCTCAACCAGCAAGAAAAACAAGCTGAAATAACTTCACAATTCAGCGGTGCACAGTCTTAGACTGCATTGACCCTTGAGTCTAGACTAGATATTAAAGCAAAAACATAACTGAAATGCACGCTCCTTCCATTCACCATTCTATTTACAAATGAAATTGAAACCTGAAAACTATGGGAGAAGAACCTATACAAAACTAAATTGCATGATGTAAACTGGCTCTTATGGTTTGTAGTGATATCACAAATGTGACCGTATTATTGTAGCAAAAGTATTATTTCGGAAACGGCCGATTACTTGACGAATTTTGACTCCGATACCCCTGATAAATATCACTTAAGGCGTATCAGTGGAGCAATAACCTTGGCTAAATTGTGTCTTGGGAGACCATTTAGTTCCCAGTTCTTGACACTTCACTCAGATCTTTACGCCCTGGGGATCCTCATTATATTGAGTCTAGTTCACCGATCGGTTTATACACTAAAGTAACGCAACTTGGAATCAGTCACAAACATGACTTATCACTTTACTTCATTACTTAACTTTATGGCATTAAGGTATTTAATGCACATAAAAAAGAACCTAATATCAGCAACCATATGAGAATAAATATGAAGCTTTTTTTCGTTTACGAATTAGAAAATAATGCACATAAAAAAACCTAATTTTTTTTCAAAGTTTGAATTTATTTTTTTAATATTCAGCTTTTTTTAGTTTAGTTATCTTATTTTTTTTATTGTGAATACCACCAACTAAAAAAGAACTAACGGACACCACGACAACAATTTTTGTAACTTTACAAAATTTACCATATGGATTAGAGCATTAATGAAATATTGAACTTCCATAAAAAAAAAAAAATTAAAATTAAAAAAATATAAGATAAAAAAAGAGGAAGAATTTGATTTTTATGTATATGCATTGCATTGACTTTGATTTCGTTTTAGACTTTGATGGTCCGTTAGAAACAAAACTAAGCCCTAAGAGAATTAAAAACCAACGAACAGAATATTGATAGAATAGAAAAAGTAATTTTGTAATTTTTGTGCCTGGATTTGCTAATAGGCGATAACGCACAATTTAAAATCGTCAATCGTTTATGTCAGTTTTTGTGCAAATGGAAAAGGAAAATCATTAGTCGTATTGATTTCCTCCGAAAAGAAAAATTTGCCCGCAAAGTGCCACAGTGACGGAAATGACGATTTTAGAGAGAAAAAAAAATTACATAAATTTTCGCGGTTGGACCTCTCAAGGAAATTTCGCTTACATTAACTTTCGGGGACGCAAAAAATTTTTCATTTCACGGAAATAGGGTAAATCCGAGAAAACAGCGAAAGTTTCTGTCCGCGAAAGTTTCCGATCTTAAAGTACTTGGATGGAACTAAATATTCCAAAAAACCAATTTTCAGGGACTCCTAAGAATACGCATGCACAAACATAAAGAAAATGCTATATGAAAACTATGGTTTTAAAAGTGTTTCGACAAAAAAATGTAATGGTAATTCTCAAAAAAGATAAGTCTGGTAAGAAGATCACGATAAATTAGACAATTTCAATCGAACTTCAACCTTTTTAGGTTAAAGTGTATTATAGTTCAAAAAGGTCGAAAGTCACGGCAGCCGTAGCACGTATACGCTCATTAGGTAACGAAAGCTGTTCATACTCATTAGTGGGGAAATTCCAAGCTTTAATGGGTATGGAAGAAAAAAAGGAGTAAAAAAAGAAAAGAAATTACCTTGATGGCATTTCCTTGGTAACTTGTTCTGTATTCCACCACAACTACAACATACATTTGCAATTTGCAAAATGCCACTATAAGCCAGTGCATATCAGTTTAAAACCTTTTATATTCCACTTGCTCCCAGGACCTATCGCAAAGAGGAATTAAAGGAACAAGACGGCAATGTTTTCCTGTCTGATAATTTTAAAAGATTGTTTGGTATTTTGTTTGCTTACGACAATGGGTTTGCACCATTGTTTATTTGTCATACTTGTACGTCATAATTACATCATGGCCAATAAAAATCATGTTTTGTTGACTTGTTAAAAGAACACGAAAAATAATTGGTGTCTCACTTATAAGTTAGTGTGACTTCCTGGTGGAGCAGATCCCTGGCTGTACGTTG
Source organism: Stomotoca atra (assembly GCA_036873935.1). NCBI lineage: Eukaryota > Metazoa > Cnidaria > Hydrozoa > Anthoathecata > Pandeidae > Stomotoca > Stomotoca atra. Next base: position 4,070 of record JAYJMG010036658.1, read on the forward strand.
GTTGGAGGGGTTTTGATCTTTATCGCTCTATTTTGCGTTTACAAACTGTATGCGCAACTTTGCACTTAGGTAGTTAGTTACGTTGTTATCAAAAAGTAAAATCTTTCGATCTGCAAAGAAGAATGATTAAAAAAATGATCACGGCTTTTTTTATTGCGAGTTTATTTTGGTCAGTATTCATTAAATATAGTACCCCCTCCTTCAACCTCGTTCCCAGGGCTTCTTTCCGCTTTTTTTTTTTACCGAAATCCAGCCTGTCGAAAAGCGAAAGAAGCGCTGGGATCGAGGCTGCCCCCTCTTTCACACCTTCCCCCACTCCCTGTAAATCCAACATCTTCGCTCAGATTGATGAAGTAACAATGTAAATGTTTGTTGCATAACTTTTCATCTTAGACAAGTCTATGCTATTAATAAAACAATTCGGAAGAAGAAGTGGGAGGTAAGGGGATTTTTGGGTGTCTAAAATCTGATTGTCACTACGAATAAAACCTAAATAACTCAGAAAATGATAAAATAAATCTCCCAAGCTGATGTTTTATGAATTTTAGGTCCATACATGTGTATGAGTAGTGGTTTTGTTGTCGACGTATCATACATGATGAGTTGATGAAACTAATTGTTAAAGAAAGCTGACCAATGAAAAACATCCAGTTTCTGTTTCAATCTTTTAAGTTTCAAATTTTAATACTATATGCAATTCAATGACATCATCTTTAAGATATCGTTTCAAATTTTTTTGTGCGCGGGCGGCGTGGAGTGAGGGGATGGGGAGATCTCAATCAATTGTAGCAGTGTTAATAAAATAGTCTTCGTTAAAAACAAAGGGCTAGCCTACAAAATCTATTTCACATTTTTTCCCTTTAGAAGGACAGTTTAAAAAACGATATCTCAGCATTATGATATCGTCGGCAAAATATCTGTGGATTATAACTATTATGTTTGATGCGTTTTTAACAACCTGCTAAAAATTTTACATAAAAAAAAAATTGTATGACTAGGCAAAATTAGTTAAACTCGAAGCTTAGTTAGGGTTCTAAAGTTTTATGCAAAAATAGTTAAAATTATTATTAAAAAGTTTATATGTGCGGTAAAAACGCATGAACTATTTTTGTGTCGCGCGTAGATTGTAAAACATTTAATTTATGTCAGCCTTCAGTTATTTCTGGTGTGGGTGGCTGCGACTTTAAATAAATGTGGTATCCCTGAATGACTCGCCGAAACAGTTTTATAACTTATCATCATAGAGCTGTTCGACAGTGGAGTGCGTAGCCCAGTGGGCACAATCATAATCAACTATGTACTGCAACCTTTGCGTTTGATGCCTGGAAAAGTACCTCCCTCATTGTCAAAGTTAAAACTGGTAAAGAAATAAAATAAAGTAAAGCGATAAGAAGAAGAGAAAGAAAAGTTGCCTATTTCTATGGGAAAGGCATGCAGGAAGTAATCAATAAAGTTATTGCAACAACCGCAACCTATCACCCATACTTTTATATCCGCACATTGAAAAAGTCCTCGTTTCCCTGGAGACTAGTTTTATAACATTCCCACTATATATATCCGATGATTCCTTCACTTACTTTCATTACTGTTGCCGAAAAAAGGATTAGAAACTGCTTACGCCTAAAAAAAAGGGAGTCATCATGAGATTGCTTCAGGTAAGACCATTTGATTTTCTTTATGTAGACCATTCCACCTTAGACGTGCTCTTCATGCGTCATGAATTATCTGTACTTGCTATGTTTATACATCATTACTTGTAATTATGCTGTGATCGAAAATTTTCTCGGCTTTTGCGGTACTGCGTCATTTTTTGGATCTTTCTCACCGTCATATTTATCGACACAATTGAATGCACATATTAGTATATTTGTGGTCACGTATTTGAACTGAATGGTTTTTACATACCGTGATGTTAACGAAATTTTTGTTTGGGCTCCCGAAAAGTATTGTAACATGGACTAGAAAATCTGCTTTGAGTCTTGACATTATGTATTGATTATTTTTAGGCCATGAGCCATTAACATTATATTACGAAGGGATTCGTTTTTTAAATTGTTGTTCTTCTTCGTGTAAACAATAAACCCTTTTGTAATATAAAAGCAGTAACTTCTCTTCCGCAGATGAAAACTTTTTTTACTAACATTGGTCAAGCATAATGGCTGCTCCATAACTGGATGAAAACTTTTCGAATGTATTTCACTCTATCTTTTGTGTTTAGATCGCCGTATTTTACCTCATTTGTCATTACGTCGAGTCATTGTACCTCAAAGACGCTAGGAGAGAGCTCCTGAAACGTTTGAATCAGATCTGGTCAAGACGTTCACAAGAGAAGGCAACAAACACAATAGCAGTACCTGGTTGCTCGTTGAGGCATGGCATTAAAAGGATTCGCCTAGATGACGGATGTATAGCAAATGTGAACATTACTTATTGCCAGGGTTTGTGTTTTTCACACAGTATTCCTTCAACCTCTCATTTTGGTTACGAATCTGTCTGCTCGGCATGTGTATCTACTGGGAAAAAAATGAAAGAAGTTTATGTTCAATGTGGTAAAAAGACGCGGAAAATGATTGTGACACAGTTTACTGGTTGCCGATGTGAGCGCAAGACATGTAGTTTTCGACAGCATAGAGGGAATTTCTCCTGAAATGAAAAACAACTCTAGAAGCTGACGTAAATTATTTTAGAAATATATTAATTTAAAGACAAGTTAAGCCATCCACAAAAACTGAGCATTCTTCTTATTCGAAGTTTCTCTTATTTCACCAACGTACAGATTATGATATATTTAACTAAGATATGTAGTAAATTTACGGAAGAATTTCCAACAAAAATCGTTCTTATTTTTCATCTTTATTTGTTAATTATCAACCTCATTCCTAGGGCTCTTTTCCGCTTTTTGATTTATGAGACAGGGCGGAAATCAAAAAGCGGAAAAGAGCCCTGGTAACGAGGTTGGTTAATTATTCCTTTTGAGTCAATGATCGGTTTTTTCATCACCATTGTGGTTCCTGTTGTTGTTGTTGTTGTTGTTGTTGTTGCTGTTGTTGCTGTTGTTATTGTTGTTGCTGTTTTCACTGCTGATACAGCTTTAACGTATTGCAATTGAGGTTGACCTTGAAAGCGCGAAACCAAAGCTGTAGCTGACAAGGCCTACCTAGCTCCCAGGGGTTTCTTTTCCTTTCTGATTGATTTGTCCAGTCCATCGAGAAGAACAATAAGCCCTGGGATCAAGGTTGGCTTCTTCACCCTTAGCCAATTAACCCAATTAAAGCATACCACAGGGGGAGTAAAATTACACCGACCTTGAGAAAACTTTCATAATTTGCTCAAAATATTCAAGAAATATTGAAAATATTATACAGCAGGGCCAGTGAAAATATAGAGTTGCTTTAGTGAAATGTATATTTCCTGAAACCCAGTTCTAGAAATGTTTTATGCTTGATTAAGTCCTATCCCCCTGATAGCTTTATATTACTTTATACTGTATTTCTACGATTCCAGGGGGTATTCGCTTCGCTAATGAACGGTTGAATATAATAATGAAAAATGCATGGGAAGTGAACAAAAAAAACATTGCTTTTTGTCAGGTAGCCCATGTTTGTTACACAATTCCAGTTGGGTAGGGTTTATTGAACACAAAGGCGGTAAAGATGTGTGCATCATCTCTAAATTGTGGGGGAAATGTCAACCTCGAACCCAGGGCTTCTTCTCCTTTCTGATCGATTGGATGACGGAGAATCCAGCCTGTCGAAAAGCGAAAGAAGCGCTGGGACCGAGGCTGGGGAAAATGTATACGAAATTTCAGTAAGCCCAAGAGCTTTCTGGATGAAAAATTTCAAAATGCAAAAAATAAAGGAAAGCAAGATAACGACGAACATCATGGAATAAATGAAATAAGATGAAAATAATACTGAATAAAAAGTTGATAAAAAAGATCAGACAAGACAATACCTTATCGGTCCAAGACAACGTGGGCCTAAATTTTTAAATTATTCGCCCGCCCGAAATTTTGTGATCTCCAGAAATTTTTGATATTTAGGGCTAGCGTAGATATCACATAGTTTTCTTGTTTAGCAAACTTTTTTGAACACATAGCAATTCCCTTGCGTTTCTTTTATTAAAGCATGTATTCCTCCCGACAACGCATATTCACCTAATTAGTTAATTAAGCTTCTGATCATGACCGATAATGAAGTGAGTGAGGATAAAAAGACTGACATCAGAAATAATCATTGAATAATCAGTCACTTTGTGATGATTGTGAATATGACGATTACTATAATTATATCCGAGGGTAACAAACATACTTTTTTCAATCCCGTCTCACATTTTTATGACCCCTTCAATTTTCTTTGATTGCTATGACGTAATGAAAAAGTCTCAGTAAACATGAGACGTGCCAAATCAATTTATTATGGCCATATGATTCAACGAAATCATTGGAACGGTTTCGCACTTGATTGGTTATCAACCACAGTAAACTAACCATAACTGTTGTACATCAATTTGAAATGATCAAAATGAGGCATTAATTTGACCAAGCCAAAACAGAATAGAAAGTAGAAACTGTTTTTAAGATAAACCTGAGCCCAATTGTTATTTAATTTACTAAATTTTGATCTTACCTAAGATTTACAAAGGAAAAGAAAGAACTCTTTTCGGATGGTCTGTTCGTACCGTTGCCTAGACTGAGGAATTTGCGTAAATGATTTCCCGTAACCCGAAAATTCCGATTAGGTTCCGAATAAGAAACCAGTTCACCAGGCTAACCGTTGCCTAGGCGCTAGTTCTGATTTCTCTCTCTCTGAGACTTGATTGTATCCAAGACAGTGATAGGGATTCTGGGTACTACAAAGCTGGTGTGGGCTTTTTTATAAATCACGTCTGCACTTTGAATATAACTTCACAGTAGTCTGTCAAAAAGCAAACCGTTTCGTAACAGGTGATGGCTCTATGCAATACCCCACACATGTCTTGATGATGGCCTATAGATTTCACAATTGATGACAAGTTGATGCCGACGAAGTTGTAATTTGATGTGGGCGAACGACACGCAAACTTTACAAGTTCAGTTTGCACGTAACGTTATAAGCGGCTGTAACAGCATACACCATGACATAATATTTAGTGAAAAAAAAAAAAAAAACGATTTGGAAATTACGCCACGTTTCCATTGTCTTCAATCAAAAATTCTCACAGGCATTGAATAGAAACTGGAGGAAAAAATCAAAAAAAAATCTGCATTTCTGACCCTGGGTTCGTATGTATGCTGCATGAGTGAGTCATTTGAACAGTGAAGAACCACAAAACTGCAAACCACTAAGAATATATCGCAAATGAAAGATGAGATATTTCTGGATGTATGTTGTCTCTGTGAGAGGAGCATTTCTCTCGAATAAGTTTCTGTCAAAAGTGAAAAAATACAATAAATATTGACGATCCTTTTTTAAAAAGAGCGTGCCTCAAAAGATATTTGACTTTTTTCAGTGAAAAAAAAGACCATGTCAAGTACTGTCAACTTTTAACTGCTTCTAAAGAGGCTTGGTAACAAGGTTAACCTGATCATCTGCAAGTACTCTTCCCATAACCTTGAAGAGCTTTGGACCACCATCGGCTGAAGTGCAATACCGAGGCAACCCGTGGTCAGGGTGAGGTTAACCCCGCTCCCTTGACCCAACACCAAAAATCAGATTAATATATAAGCCCGCATAACCAATCACACAACAGGATTTTTTATTTACGCGGGTGATAATACCAGATATTAAACTGATCGAACATTTGCCAAGGTCAATTATAGGTTCACTTTCATGAGATTTGTTTTTTTAGCTGTATATGCATGGTAGTGTTTGTAACTAAAAGACAACCCAGAAGGCATATCATGGTCAAACGGCGTTGTTGATTTTCTTATGATCTTTGCAGAAAATAACCAATTTTAAGTGTTTTTACACAGGAATGATTAGACTATTTGCATAGTCTGTCAAGGGCATTACGAAAGAACGGGAAACGGAGGGAGCGAAAGGCAGATTCAAAATTCTCGTAAATGAATATCACTACAATCTGGGCCATAGTATATGAGAAATTTCTAAAATCCCCCCTTCCCCCCTTTATCAGTGTTGTTTCTTTTGTATCTGTTCGCCACCCCGCACCAAAATTTAACCACCAACCTTGAGAAGAGAGAAGGGGAGGGGGAGAAACAGTTTTCAGTGATATTTCACGTAAATTTTTCATTTTTCTCATACTATTATGGCCAGGATTGTAGACTGGATGCGCAGGGACAATGTTGGCGCTTACAAGACGGACTATGGAAATAGTCTAAGGAATTATATACAGTAGACTCTCGATATAACGAACTCCCAATTTAACGAACATCTCGCTATAACAAACTATTTCCTCTCGTTTTATCACAGGAACACCAGGACTGAGTTCCAGATTTTATCAAATCATAACAAATTATAAACAAGTTGTCAAAAATTTGCGTCTTTTTTCGACCTAACATTGAGATCCCACAGATGTTATGGATACAGCACTTATTTACTTCTTTATTTATTTATACCAACAGTCTCGTGGCTTCAAACTCGATAAACCACCGCGGCGGCAAATTGGGCCGGAAATCGTTCAAAACAAACCGGGATTTATGTGTATTTCTCGCGCTGTAAGGTATAAGTTCTTACTTCAGTCCTGGTGCACCCTAGCAAAAGCTTCTCTATAGAACCAACTATTTTCGATTACCTTCCAAGGTTCGTTATATCGAGAGTTTACTGTGTGATAAGGAGTATACGATATGCATTTGCCACGCGAATATCTCATTGCTTCTCTATCTGAATTCTTTGCATTTTAAAAACATCAATTACTGGGCCCATGGATTGTTTGCGAGCTAAAACTATTATAGTGTTCATTTTCCACTATTTTGAGGACCAAGAAGACCTTTTTAGCACACTGGGAGTCGAACAACAATTTGTCGACATTAAAGTTGATGACAGGTTTGGAATAGTTGAGAATTAATTGGTGGGTGATTAGACCTAATCGTAGACTACACACTGGGTGCAAATCGAAGTTTCGTCATCATTTTTCATTGAATTTGATGGCACTTGTGATTGAGGAAATAACACCTCGTATAAGCCAAAGATAACACACGTGCATTCACTACACGTGCATTCGTCATGCCAAAAAACACAATCATCCCATAATAAGTTGTCATTTACAGCCAAATACAACGCGATTACTTCTCCGCAGTCGCTTGTAAGCTCTTCATTGATGCCATAGAATAGAGACTCTTTTGCACAACTGGGGTGGTGACAAATTTAACTTCATGTTCCCATCGGACGCTCAATTAAACGAAACCCTTAGCCCTTAACTTAACGAAAGTTTATTGCTACTTTCAAACAGAAAACTCTGAATCTTTAAATCTCTGAATAATTTTTTCCTTCTCAAAACTCCTTCTTTCACAGGTTTCTGTTAACCGCCTTAACGTTGATATTCTTCCTTGCGTTCGATCCTTTATCATAAAACCATGGAAGAAACATATGAAATATTTGCCTGTTCACCAACTCTCTACCACGCCCCGTGGTGCCGTGCCACACAATTTTGTTCGGTTTGTTGAGTTCACACGGACGAAATAAACCCTTGTAACTCATCATTAGTGCCCCCCTGATTTTTTAATTCAACCAGTTTAATGTGCAAATAAAAATGTTTTTTCAGGGGAGTGTTTTGAACCAAATGTCTAATTTTTGATTTAGTTTTACGCCTCCTGGTACCCCTACCCTGGCACCCCTACAGCTTTGTTCTATTTTCTTGGATCTAAGGGAGTACAGTCTACTCTCGAAATCTCGAACTCTGATTAGACCGGGAAAAAGGTTCGAGATAGCGAGAGTTTGAGATAGCGAGAGGTTTTTGGTCCAAATGAGTGCGTAGGGGACCGGGGGAATTGTTCGAGATAGAGCCAAGTTCGAGATATCGAGAGTGTACTGTATTGACCTTATCACCGATAAAAAGGTTAATGCAAAAATGTGATATAATTAACTATGTATGTCAACGATTTTAGCATCCGAAACAGCTGATTTATTCACACCAGAATAGAATGGCGCGACACTAATAGTTGCAGACCGATTGCAAAAAAAGTTTCAATCATAAATTTTCGTAATTGGTTTTGTTGACAGAGAGGAAATATTGAGAAAGAGGAAGTTGGATTTCAGTTACACGCACATCAAAAACCAAACGACTTGCATCTTGCAAGGAATTGATGTTTCTTCCTTTCGTAACCGCTCCTCAACAAAAGCTTGTCAACGTTCCAAGGACCTCTTCTCCTGTTTAATAAACTGATGGCCATCTCCGTTATCAATTTATCAAAAAAGGAGACGAGGACCTGGGAACAACGAGGTTGTTCAATGTTATAAAGTTGCGATTTATTGGCCCAATAAAAATAACTTTGGTACATTTGTATAGCAACCTCGATCCCAGGGCTTCTTTTCGCTTTTTTTTTACTGACGGGTGCGTTCGCCGCCGTCCAATAATCAAGAAGGCAAAGCGCTGGGAACGAGGTTGTTTGTAAAGATGACTAGGGATAGTGGAGGATGGGTAGCTTAATTTAATGAAAGGAACGGTTAAGTTATGTCTCAGTTATGTCTCAGTTATGTCTCAGCTATGCAAATAAATGAATACGTGTAATAGATAAAAAACCACCAACAACAAAAGCACTAGCCAGGGTTCCTAGCCCTCTTGTCGCTTTGATACAATTCAAAGTCTATCATAGCGACAAGAGGGCTAGGAACTCTGGCTACAAAAGCACACAACCTCGTTTCCCAGGGCTGTTTGTAAACGTGTATTTCCACCATCCTCGATCCTCGCATCGTCCTCATATCCAAAGTTATTTTTAAATTTGTGCTTTCACGACATGACATATGCTATTGGGGGAGTCGGGATTTAATGAATGACTAAACTATTTCCAACAAATATTTTCCGACAACTATCTTCCCCACGTTTTTACAAAGGGCTTTAGCTTATCATGGCCATCGATGTGCCAAACATTGCTGGGACCTGGGTTTCGATATTGCCTACGATATGAAGACTGTGTCGTCAGCGCCGCTCCAATCCGTCCGGGTCCGATTCCAACAGGCCATGTTTTTTAATGAAGCCCAATTCGGTAACCAACATGGGCACCGCTACCGTATAGCTCATTCTGAACCTTCCTTTTGAACTGCAGCTATGTTACTTCTTCATGTAGCGATAGGTCTTCGAAATAGTAGAGATGCTTTTTTAAGCGTAACGCTTAATCGTTGATAGATAAGCTGACCTTGATACCATGATTGGTGAACATATAGAAATTCTTGTATTTTCAGATAAGTGAACTTTGTATTGAAAACACCCTTTAACAAATCTTCAAATAGTTGATGTGTCTTGGAGAGTAATCTTGATAATGATAATGTGGAAGGTGCAGTTGCCATAACTTTGATTGATATTGCATTCACCTATCCCCTCTTCATATCAAAGAAAAGACTAATGTTTACTGCTGAAATAATATGCAAGAGGAAACTACCACAGAAAACAATTCTGAAGGCAAACAGTGACACCTCTGGTCCATTGTTTTTTAGGAGGAAATTCTAAAAATTATCAGATATCACAGGAGGAAACACTCAAATATGCGAAGGAAAAGCACTACAAAAAAGTGAAGGAAGCCGTGGCACGTCTGGGCCATCGTAAAGAGTGAAATTACTGTTTAGTTACCCAAAAACACATTTTCGAACACACGGCTCATGACTGAGTGTTCCCAATTGCGCGCTGCTCTGAGGCGACGACATCGGCGACCCGTAAGAGAAGAAACGAGCGTGAAGAACACTAGGTACAAAGTTGTACCAAAATGCGTGTATTTACTTATTTGTTATTCTAGGTCTGGTGAGCTGATTCAAGATGGCGCAGGAAAACTTTCCAAAAATGAGTTTCTCTGTGTTTTTGTTTTTCATTCTTTCGTCGTCTTCTAAAGCTGCAAATGTCCCTCTTGTCGCATGGACCAACAGTGATAGGTAAGAAGAGTTTATATGATGAAAAAATGCCGAGGCATGTAAGATGTACTTTCATCTTTGCTCAGAACACTTAAAAGAAGGAAGAAGTGATATTTTCAACGTTGTCATTAAAATTACCCTCTCCCCTATCAAAATTTGTAAATTTATTAGTTAGCCATGTGGGACGACGGGATAGTCAATAGTCTAGTTAACTAAACTTACCCACTTTCCCTTTTTGTTATTCTTTGCCTAATTTTTATGAGAAAGGAAAAGAGAGAGAGAGAGTTTTGGGGTGAGTTTGATAAATTTTCTCACATTTTTTAAAGAATGACATGCTATCTCTTACCTTGCATTTCTCAGCTTCGAAACTTAAGCCCTCCATTGCAATGGCTTTTGCGTCCCGAAAAATCGAGAACTGGGTCTGGGGGCGCAAGGGCGTTTTTTTTAGCCTGTTGCAGTTATCAAAGTTTGATAGGGTAGCAGCAGATTTAGGGGCGAAAATATAAGTATAAAGTTAAATATGAGTATACAGTAAAATATAAGTAAAGATGACCTATATAAAAATAAAATATGAGTGCATAAGTAAAATATAACTAAGGGGCGCCTTCCACTCAACTTGCCACGCTTATCGGCAATGTGCCGATAAACTTTTAACCCACCCACCCACCCTCTTTATCGGAAAGCCGTGGCAACAAAACTGAAACATTCTCTAATGGGAAAAACAGCAATACAAAAACTCATCTTCGCTAAGTACCTTCCAACCTAACGATTCTTCTGACCGGTCGGTATGTATTAACTGTATGGAAGAATATACGTGAAAACGAGGTCGCTAGTGTCATGTATGCTGCACATGAAAAAAAACGAGTCTTGTGTCATTCGCTTTTTCTTGTGAATTTCAACCTAGTTCCCAGGGCTTTTTTCCGCTTTTTGATTTATGAGATAGCGCTACTTTCTCCGCGCTATCTCATGAATCAAAAAGCGGAAAAGAGCCCTGGGATCGAGGTTGTAGTTGAATAAAAATTAACAATCGCGGAAGCTTTAGCCTTAATCCTGGAGAAGTCCTGCGCATTTGCACTAGTCCAATAGCGAGATATATTTGTATCAGCGAGACAGTGAGACAAGTGCTTGCAGATTCGCATTCGCACCGTTGGAATGGAATGAAGAGAGTTGGGTGGGATGATTTAATAAATCTCTGGGATTTTTTACTCTTGCTAAGTATCAATTCATAAAATGTTAAAACTCAACTTGCCACGTTTATCGGTATTCCTGCTGACCCACCCACCCAGTTCCGGCACATTTCCGATAAGCGTGGCAAGTTGAGTATGGAAGGCGCCCCTAAAGATGACCGCACAGTTGGGGCACGTTGCAGTAAGGGCGCAGCACCGTCATTTGGGAGTTGACTGCCGGCACAATTGCAGCGATTATAGCGCGCACGGTCGAAAAGTTTGTTTTTGTGGTGGAACGAAGCGGTATGCTCTGTGTTAAAGCTTACGGATGAATAAAGTCAGTTTTACTTGGCAACTAACCAGAAATTTCTATATCAAACTCGCCCTGCTTATCAAACTCACCCCACTTCATGGTACTGCTGCGACACAGTTGATAAGTGAATTTCAAATTCAAAATATTAACGAATCAAATTTCCCGCATTCATATCTAAATATTATAGGTAAACAAAATGTTGAAAAAACATAAAGACCATGAATAAAACAACGTCGGAAGCGTTTGTTGAAAAAATTAGCCAATCAGAAAGTTGCAGTCAACTTTTTGCGCGTTGTACCTGGCTCTCTTTTTCTGTGGAATGCGTTCATATCAGAAGCAAAGCTAAGTGGTTGGGAAGCAAAAAAGAGAGACATGTATCTTAGCTAGATAGTCAAGAGGTAAAACTCCAAATTAAGCTAATCTCTCCAAATTAAGCTTTCATAGTCCAACTACATAAGCTATATTTGCCTCCTAATTAGGCTATTATCATCATCTCACTAACTAGCCACATTTTGTTTTCATTCAGCTAGTATATATGATGCATCCATTACATAGTCGACGACTTGTTTCAAGTGCAAACTTTTTTTCAAAGTTTCACAGCACTTTGTACTAAACTAAAGTTTTACCGCATGCTATAATATAAGGGGCCACTCGTAAGTCGATTTTTTCAATTGACGCTGGGGAGAAGGGTGCTCAGATGCAGATAATTTTGGCATTTTCAAAATTACCATCAAACATGAAAATAAAATACATTTCCTTTTACTTTGATTGGCAGGACAAGCACCATCTGCTGAGCTATAAGCCTACACACACGAAGCCTAGAAGTTAATAAACTGCTGCACTGTGGCAAAAGAATCTGGAACAATATATTCGGTGGAGCGCCATTTTAAATTTTAAAGTGATCAAGAGCGCAGAACTACAATAATTGCGCGCTTGGCAAGGGTTTCCCAACAGCTTCGCAAGGCTTTGCAACGACTTGGCAACTTCAATCATTTTTTTATTGAAGTGCGCTTCACGAAGCGAAGCATGGGGGATGATCGTTTGTGAGGTGTAAGTAATTTTTTCTTACTGCAGGATCAAAATTTTGTATTGACGTTCTTCAGGAGGGGGAGGGAGTAAAACTAAAACAACAATTAACGTTACTTCATGGGTCATTCCATATCAAATCACCGGATGGTCCCACGGGACACATATCAGATTTGCTTCAAAGTTTGAACACAGAAAGTTTCTATGGAGAAAACACAATCCTGAAAATGTCAGTTCAATAGACCAATTCCTTCCAAAGTTGTGGTCGTTTGAAATTTATCTGAATCAATGAAATCTGCATGTTGTGAGCTTTAAGGTGGATTTCCACTAGACGAATTATTCACGCGAATTTGTGTGAATGAAAATTTTTGCAATTTGATTGGATAAAAAAATCAGCCAAGTTTTTCACAGCCACAACGAATCAAATTTCCTGTTTCTATAGAGAAAACACAATCCTGAAACTTCGCTTCGAATTTGTCACGAATTCATAGCGCGAACTTTTCGCCAAACAAAGCTGAAATTGATTCAACTTTTCCTGACAACTTCTATAGACATGCACATCACAGCAAAATCACAACCAATCAAAACGCAGAAAAAAGTAAACATTGAAAATGTTTGGTTTTTGGTAACAAGATAATTACTATCTTTGACTTTCAAAAAAAAGTTGTTATGGCAAACATGAAAGAATTACTCCAACAATTATTGCAGCAAAACAATGAAAATATACAACTCAAAGATGATTTCCAAGTGAAAAATAATACGTAAGAAAAGGAGGTAGTTGAGAGGCAGGGAGAAGATGAATACGTGGAGCCAGATTAATTAGAGACCTGCATTACCGTAATTGTTCGAATAAGCGCCCCTCTCAAATAAGCGCCACCCCTTTTAAGAAAATAATTTTATAAGCGCCCCTCTCGAATAAGCGCCCCCTTTGTTCTAGGGTGGGCGCTTATTCG
>JAYJMG010036659.1:0-10257 GCA_036873935.1 Stomotoca atra
GAGTAAGGTTGCTTTTCTGCACTTCCTGTAAAGTTTACCTTCGCTGACAAGCGCTCCACAGCCGTGGGCAGATAGTGAAAACTACTGCTAGTTACTGGATTAATTAATTGCTGTTGTGACTGACCATTCTTGTGCTTAGAGTAGTAGAGTAAATTTATGCTCATTTATTCAGCTTAAATCGTCTCATTGTCACAGTCCTTTTTCGCTTCAAATCAAATCTGTCATAGCGAGATGAGGGCTAGCAACCCTGATTAGTACTGAGGTTACTTTTTAAAATGTTAGGACATTAAGTATTGAACGCTTTATGGTGTGGTCCGCCTTAGAGAGATTTCATTGTATTTTACAAAAATCCAAATCATAAATACACAGAAAATAATTTCCGCCAATTTCGCCATTTGAATTTTTTTGCCGCGGTTACTGGTTGCCGTAGCAAGGAACACATGAGAATTAGTAAATTAATTTTTCAATAAATTTATTTTCATTTCCTAATTAATTCTATAATTTGTATTTTCATACAAAAAGACTAACGTCCTAGTGATGCATCTACATTTTACATACGAGCATTGCGAGCCATAGGTTAGATATGCAGAATTGCCAAGATCAAAGATAAAGCAATCGTTATGACAGTATACCGCGTTTTCCCATTGTTCCGTTTGGTGTGCAACAAAGTTCGATGATAATTACCATAAAAGTAAAGCTATGGAGTTTCAGATAGAATTTCATCTTCACTTCACAAAATAAGCATGACATAAAATTGGTTTAGATGTCTTCAGGTTTCGTGTTGAATGGATCCATGAGAATAACTGCGAGGTCTTATTTCAATACAAATACAGCTTCCGATTTCTTGATGTAACACTTTAGTCATCTCGATATGATTTAAACAATCACACTGGGTTGATAACGAACATAGCTTGCAGTTATTGTCAGGTTCTAATATCAAAAGTTTGTTGGCAATAGTTTATTTTTTTATGTCACGGACAAGGAGTGAGTCTTTCATTTCGTTTAGATGTTCATTTGAATACCATCAGCTTGTGGGTACGATCAATGGCACGATGGAACTTCAGATATTTTGATTTAATAGCGGATATAGTGCATTTTACTATAAACATGGTGTACTTATTCCGAGGTTGCGATATCCAACGATTCATGGCAATAAGTGTTTTCATAATCACATCTTCAAAGCTTTCATTTGTACATATTTGCTGATTAAGAACTTTGACAATTCTATGGCATTGCTACATTTGTGTCTGTTTGTGTTACATCATGTTTTTGCAGATTTAATATATATACTTTAGTTTAAATACTTACAATACAGCTTCACAACAAAATATTTTCTAAATTTTACAGCTTAAAATTTTCAATGGTGTACAAATATATAACAAATACGTTATTTTAAAAATAAGAGAAAGAAAAAGCATAGATATATATGTATAAGCAATCTGAATAAAGTACGACACCATCGGTACCAGCTCCAATGGATACTAAAGCTATGACAAATGAATTATTTACAGAGAGAAGACACAGATAAACTGTAAAAAGATGAGAAAGCCAGGCGCCACAAGAAAGGTGTCTACCCTACAGTAATTGCTTCATACAATTTCGTTATATTTTTTACATGTAAAAATTTACTGATATTTTAAGCTAAAAAATCATCTCCACACTAAATTTAAAACAAAATTTCTTTCTGGCGTAAAATTAAAAAGAGTGAGGTGAGCCCAAGCAAGGAATTTCACAGAGACACATTTTTCTTTTCATACATCTTCTCAAAGATTACTTTTACTTTCATAAATCAATTCAAAATATGCCAATATTGCAAAATATGCAAAATAATGCATGAAGGTAGATCTGTACAAAATATGCCAATGTCTGTGTGTTTGAAAATAACTCTGGATAAAAATTTGTCTAAGTACTGCATATCAAGGCTTATAGTGCTCGAAAGAAGTGTTACTATATTTTCACAATGCAGACTGACAAAACAATTCTTTTTTTAATATACAAATTCAAAATAAAATGGAGAGGGAGCATAAACCTTCACATTCTCTAGCAATATATCACATATGTAAAAAAATGATCATTGCTTCAGAATATGAGGGCTTTTAATAAAACTCGATGAAAACTAAATCCAAAGGAGTGTATCAGGACTACTGCTCATTGGGATTTAACTTTTAACACTAAACTCATTTGCTAACATCACATCCACACACACCCACAAAGAAGAGACAGAACAGCATAATCAGTTGTTGTATAAGATGCAATAAATCATTATCATTATCAATGACAACCTGATATTTTTCTAGTTTACTGCAGCATGGTTTAAACAGCTATAACACATATATTACACAAAAACTCCCTCTCCAGGTTCAAATTATGGATTATAAATTTATTAACAATTTAACAATAGAAAACAAAACATGTCACATATATTATAGATAACTAACCTATTCAGTGCATTATAAGGGCTTAAAAACATTTACTGTTCACACCCTCAATAAACTAACCGCTCGAAAAACATTTGAATGTTAGGTCCTACCACTCCAAACTCTTCCTCAAAATGAATTTTATGAATTAAACTTGCCACACATTCAAGGAAAAAAATATGCTTACTTACTGGACTTAATGTAATAATAGATTGAGAAGGCTGACATGTTAAAATATCACTCTAGAATTTAAAACAAAGAGAAATCTTCTTCTGCAGTAGAAATATAAGTAAAATAACAGTTATGATAGATTTAAATTAAAACACATGTAAAAAACACATATGGCCAAAATATGAATGCTTCCCTCCCCACCCCACAGTACAAACAAAAAACAGCTGCAGCAGTAAACCAATCGTAGAACAACTATAATTACTATTCCAACAATGTTTTTCTATGTACAAACCACACCATAACCAGTTCAAGGTTGAATATGTTATTATGACCTGAAAAATTGAGGATTTATTTTTTATATCACAATTTTAATTTTTACAGCATCGTGATCAGAAAAGAAAACACATTTGACTAACGTTTCAACACTGAAGTCATTAACCCAAATTTTCTTGATATAAACATGGTCCAGAAGAGAACCATCAATGTGTGTTGGTTCAGAGACAACCATTGTGTAATCAGACAATATTTCATTAAGAATATTCCTAGACACAAAATAATCAAGATTGAAGTCTCCCAAAAGGATTTCAATGTCAAAAGAATTGATTAAGTCCACAAGTTTTTCATAAAATAAATTTAAGGGCTGTGTACACTTACGATATAATATTCCAATCTGGAATTGCTTTTTATTAAAAGTTTCTTTGTAAATATCTACTATTGAAAATCCCGGATAAGCTTCATGCCCACAATAAATATCAAGATCCTTGATACCAAAAGCAATGCTACGAAATTTATCCGGGTTGCTATCAAAATCTAGATAAAAATCAAGTTTGCTATCGATGTCTGTGGTATCATGGTCAGGAAGTAATTGCGTTTCCGTAAAACAAACTACATCACTTTCTGTTATTTCGTTAACACAAGCAATATCTGCAGCGTGCAACTGCAAACCTCTGGTGTTTAACAAACAGATGCTTATACTATTTGAGGTACATGTTCCAAGAGATTTTGGTAGTGGCAGAACGCATTGGTCACGCATACGTTCATATTCTGCAAATGCTCTCTTATCTGCTTTAATAGCATTTCTGTTGAACTCCCCAGTCAAAAATAAACCACTCAAACTTTTAACACGACTGAGAGCTACATACATTTGACCAGGATTAAATCTTTTCTGCCTTTCCAATACAAAGCTAATAACTGCTACTAAAACAGTTAAGCTTTGAACTTTATGTATACTTGTAGCCCATGATAGAACCAAGGGAAATTGTGTTCTTTTGATTGAAGGGGATGAAAAATTTTTCTTGTTGATATGAATATCAACTTCCATTCGTTCTATTGGAACTGCTTTGTGAAATCTTGCATAGTGATCAGATGCCATTTTCATTAAACCTGCTTCTTCGTCTAAGAACTTGACATAAATTTTTGATATTTCTTTGTTTTTCACACAAATATTTCTAACAATGCCAATTTGTCCATTAATAAGTTGGTCAGAAACATCAATATTCGAAGTCAACATTACTTTAGCACCAATTTTCAAAGTCAATTTAAACGGTAGACCACCGGTTTCGGTATGTTTTCTGTTTTGAGCTTCAATAATTGTTCTTTGAGGTACATTTTTTGGCAGCTCATCAATTGCAGTAATAGTCAACTCTGAACAAGGTAATTCTTTCAGCATTTTATCATTATATTCATTTGCAGGCCTATTTTCTGCATATAAATGAATAGCATCTTTTGGATAGTCAGGATCACTCTCTGAAATAAATCTGGACCTTAATAATTGCTCATCTTTATCTGTAAGATCTGCTAATCTTATATTATTTAGTAAGTCTATGAAAAGACAATCTCCTTGTTGCCTCATCACTTCAGTCAGTTCAGCTATTTGAAAGAGGTCCCAAAGTTTCAATATACGTTCAACAAAACCACTTGGACAATATACTGGTTTCCCCATCACAGGTGGTAACTGAAAGAAGTCGCCAGAAGCAATAACTGTTTTCCCAGCAAAGGGAATGCATTCCGACACTCCAAATATTTCACATAATCTTACATGCATATTTTTAAAAAGTTCATCTGAAACCATGGATATTTCATCAATGATAATCATATAGACTTCTGATAGTTTATTACGTAAAGAAGCCCTCATTTTGTCATTTAATGGCGCAAAAGCTTTGGGGCGAATTCCTAATGCAGAATGGATTGTCGTTCCACCAATATTTATTGCAGCAACTCCAGTTGGGGAAAGTAATAACACTTTGGATTACTGTTCTTATGGCAAAGTAATTTCGTTAACAGCATGGAAAACAGTTTTTATCAAATGTGATTTACCACACCCACCTTAACCTGTTAAAAAGATATGAAGTGGTTCTACTTTTTTTATATCTTTGCTTTTTTTAATTTTCACGAGTGTTTTTGCCCAAGTCAATATAATATCAAAAATCTCTCTCTGCTTTACGTTAAGTGACTGAATTTTATCATTAATTAATTGATCTGGCAAAACACATGCTTTCCCAAAATATGTGCCTGTACGAGAACTGTTTTGCTCTTCATCATCATCTGTTTCCTCACTATCAACAAATTATTTTGTCTGAGTTATCATTTCTTCAACTAGTTCATTCTCTTGCTGGCCAAAAGCATCCAAATTTGTTTCTAAATCTGACCGATAATTTCTGAATGCCTCATCCACTAACTCATCAAAAGGTTCAATTTTGCTCTTATTTTCATTGACTGTATCGATAACACCTGGTTGCTGCAGTTTTTCCAAGTAAGAATTTTGCAGCAATTCTGATTCAGAACGGAAAGGATAATACATAAATAATAGGTGATGTGTATATCTTTCAGGGTATTTAGTCTTATTTGGTACGTGGTATCGCAAAACAGAACGGCTCTTTCGACTCTTCAACTTTTCTTTTGTACTCATTAAAGGAATAGTTCCTGGATAGGGACATTGGCCATCATTTTCTTCCAACAATTCATCATTAAGTACAACAGGTTGGTTATCATTTTCTTCTTCATTGTTCTGCTTGGTATCTAGATAATAATATGCTAAAAACTCTGCGTAACAAATGCAATTTAATGTACAGTATTTTCCATTTTTAAATGAGTTGTTGGGCCTGTCCATATAGCGGTCTAACATGTTATGTTTGAATATGTCACAACTATCTGGTGGAAGCTCACTTAATTCGTCTTCACTTTTGCAAATACGAAATCGATTTTCTGGTAAGTTGCTGTTGGCAAATATCACCTTTGGAAATGTTTTTCGCAGCCACAATTCAGGCATGACATGGTAAACTGCTTCTTGCACAGAACATTCTCTTCTGGTGGAATATGCTCTTGCAATTTTCAGCATTTGTTCAAACTTGCTAGAATTGTCATTTCTTGCCTCATCCAGTGCTTGTTTCATTGATTTTGAGCATTCATCTTCTGACTTTGATAGGTATTTACACATGTAAGTAATGGCTTTGTAGTGATTAAACACAGGTTGAATGTCCATATTAGCTTCCCATGCACACAATCCTTCAGCAAAGTAGTTATTGACAAAACACGAATTTGGTGGTCTTCTTAAATGAATTTCAAAATCTGAGTTTTTCGATATTGACAATGCATTGTAATATTCATCAACTGTAAGATTTAATTCATTCAAAATCTGTAGTATATTTTTTGGCTCTTCAAAATTATCTTTTGACGGATCAATTATGTTGTGCTTTTTTGGGAAAAGAAACTCATTAATGTACTCTTTAACCTTGTCTAAAATAGTCTGTCGGTTCAGCAAAATTTCTTCTTTCTCATTTGAGTCTAAATAATCAGGTAATGGACTAGAGATAATAGTACGATCAGTGAAATAACGTCCAAAGTTGAATCGACATGATTGGTTCTTATACTTGCGACATGTTTTAGAATGAGTGTGTACTTGATATGTTTTCACTGTATTGAAGAGTTCTGGTTCAAGCTCTCTGTTAGGTAAATCTGCCCTTATTATTCCATCCACAAATGTAATGTACTCTATTTTGTTATCCTCTGTTAACACTGGTGGGTCTACTATCCATAGAAAAACATGAACATGGGGGCTACCTCTTACTTGGAATTCAACTCTGATAATGTGGTACTTCACTTTTCCTAGGGGACCATTTAATAATATTTCTTTAAAAAACGCTTCAACTCTATATTGAAAATGACGTGCAACAAATACTGGATTCATATTAAGAAATCGACACCGATCTTCGTAACTCATATCACGAATCTCTTCATATGTTAGATCGATATTATATAATTTACATAGTATAGATGGTAATTCAAACCATCTGAGATCTGCGCATGAAAGCGTCAAGAAAAAGGTTGGAACACCAAGCTGCTTAACCATAGCAAGCACTTCTAGAAGAAACCTTTTCCAATAAGCTGGCGTACCTTTAATCGCATTCATAAAATTAAATGCTTCATCATTAGCAATGAAGGTTTTTACTGTTTCCTTGAAATTTTGACCATTAAACATTCCTGCAGTTAGATTACTACCCGATAACTTTTTCATTGCAATATTAATTTTGCTGCACAGATTTGTTTGCTGCACAACATAATTAGCAAAGAAAATATAATCTGTATCTGAAGCAAACTTCTGAGTATAGTTCAGTAGTCTCTGATTGAAATATTTCACAGGACTTATTTTAATTTCTCGCTCAACTTTGTAACCAAAGTTCCCAGTGGGAAACAAGTGTGGAAAAGCCATTTCTTCACAATTGTCATCTTCATAAAAAGAAATAGGCTTCTGTCCTTCACCAGGAGCTATAGTAACTGTATCTTCATTTATCTCAATAGGTATCTTTGAAGTCAGAATTGTTTCATTTGATGCAGTTCTGTGCTCATCTAATGGATTATCTTCTTCCTCTAATTCTGTACCCAAAATATTTTCAGACATCGACATCGAGTGTTGGACTTGCTCATCATGTGTGCTAGTATCTTCACCATCAAAATTAAGAAGTTCTTCAGAAATTTGATTCACATCAACAGTTACATTACTATACAAATGATTATTAGCTTTCAGATAATGCAGCACTTGTGTCACAAGCTCAGGCCTAATCGGTTGAAAATAGACATGTCCATGGTACATCAATTTTCGCTTTAATTTTAGAAGTAATAATCCATTACTTTGAGCTGGTCTAGGTAACACATTGCACATATCATCAGTTTCTACTGGAATGTTGCAAATTGCTCCTTTGACTTTTGGAAAATTACCTTTGGGCATAATAACAATCTTCTTAAAAAGAATCCTTTTTGCAACAAGCACTCTTTCAAGCCTATTCATATGTCATAAATTTTGCGGTAAATCAAAAACTTCCAGTTTATTACTAGTTGCCTGACAAGGAGTCAGACTTTTCTTTGATTTTAATTTTCGATGACATGTTTTACAAATATATTCACAACCATCAAAACTCTGAACTACCGAAAAATAAAATTCACAACTGTTTATTTTATATGCATCCTCTTTAAAATGAAGTACAGAACGTCTATAAAGACACCTATTACAAACAACACAAAAATAGTATGGCCCTTCGAGAATCATTTTTTTGAATGATGAAATTCTCTTTTCTGCGTCACTTGCCTGCATTTGCTTTTTAATGGCATAGCTATCTCTTTTTTGCTTTAATTTTATTTTGTGATCTGATGAGCCATTTTTAACCAAATACTTCTCATGTGACTTCTGAAGCATTTTTACATACTCTGGAGTGGCTTTCTTTTTTGCATAATTTTCACGTGATTTTTTAAGTAGCTCCACATACTCTGGAGTGCCTTTTTTGCTTGCATAAATTTTATGCGATGTTTGAAGCATTTTGCTATAAGGTTGTGTTCCTTTTTTCGCAGCATAGTTTTCACGTCGATGTTCTAATTTCTTTTGTTGTTTTTCAAATTGCAAATCATTTAATACCTCTAATTTTCGCTTACTGGAACCAGTAGCAACTTTATCTGACTGGGTTTTGCTACAAATCCTGTCAATATAAATATTTAAAAAATGCATTTGACAAAATATACTATCACGATCAGTTAGAAAAGAATCTATTATGTACTGTTGAACTTGCTTTAATGATGAAAATTTTATCAAAACAGCTTTTCCCATACCATTGTTGTCATATCGACCCTGTTCATCATGACTGTGTGAATCAAATAAAAAAAATGCTTTTGTATTCCACAATATTGCAAATGAAAACTGTCTTATAAAAAATATAATTCCATTGCTTCTATCACCAAATTGCTGAAAAGAATTTTTCATGAAAACTGGATTGTTTTTCTTTATTTCCTCTGTGACATTTTTTTGAACGTACACAACTTTTAAAGTGTTATTATCAATACTAAATTCAGTGGGTAAGTCATCAATTTCTAAATACCGAAAGAGATTTAATTTTTTGAACAGTTCGTCACCTTTTCTTAGTATATAGTCCAAGTCAGAAGGATTCCAGCGACCGACAGTTTTGATTTTCGACCAACATATAGAAAACAATGCATTACATGTACATTGCATACCACTACTTATCCCAAACATTGGACTTCCTTGATGGAATGAGGCCTTCATTAAATCTTTAAAATTGAAAGTTGGACCGGGGTTGCTCTCAACATCTCCATCAACAATGACTTTCATTATTGTCAGGAAGCTCATGTTTATATTACATAGCAGGAGTATCAAAACAACAAACATTTCAGAAGTAAATTTTTGACAGTGACAAAAAAGTATATCATTGTCTTTGACTTTGCATTTGGGAATTCGACTACGTTTTTTCAGGTTAAAGCACCCGACAGATCCCCGCCACTGCTCAATTGTTGCCATATTGTGAAAAAACCAAGCAATATTTAACACTGATAAAAAATAAAGTATGTGTAATAATCAAGTATGGTTCAATTTTAGTATCTCACACACGGTTCAACTTTAGTATATAAGCCTGGTTAATGATTTTCTGTGCTTTTCACTACAGTTGCACTTCTGTTACTATCAAATGCTTTTCGGTGCTTTTATACAGTTGCACTTCTGTTACTATCAAATGCTTTTCCGTGCTTTTATACAGTTGCACTTCTGTTACTATCAAATGCTTTTCGGTGCTTTGATACAGTTGCACTTCTGTTACTATCAATGCTTTTCGGTGCTTTTATACAGTGCACTTCTGTCCTATATATGCTTTGCAGTCAGTCTGGGGGCGAACTGACGAAAAAAAAAGACCTTTACGCCCCGCCACAGAGTAAAAAAAAGAGTAACAAAAAAAGTAGCTAGCTAGCTACAAACAAAAAAACACAACTGAAAAAACAAGCAGAGTATAAATGTAAGAATACAGGCTAGCTAACTTGCTGGAATGAAAAGAGCAATAAATAAAGTTAGTCTTCTCCTGCTGCCCACGTTTCTTCCGGCTATCTGCTGAAAAACTAGTGAAATGCGCATGCACATCCCTGTATGACATCGCCGACTACAACGCCAAATTTCAGATAAGAATGCACAACTTAACGCAGCTACACACGCCATCTTTCTTTCACACGGCAAATTTGCGGACGTCTAGTAATCACGCCCAAATAAGTACCAAAAATAAAAACAAACCCGGAATCAAAGGCTTTCTGGCTTAACGCCGAAATCCAAAAATATTTACAAAACTTTGAGTATCACGCTTTGTGCGATCATCGTTAAATATAGCTCTACGCATGTATTGAATTA
>JAYJMG010036770.1:0-10250 GCA_036873935.1 Stomotoca atra
ATAAATTCCGCAAATAACTGGAAAAACAGTCAATCCGCAAAAATAAATTCCGCAAATAATTGGAAAAACAGTCGATCTGCAAAAATAAATTCCGAAAAATACGCACTTTTAGGTACCTTCTTCCGCAAAAATAAATACCTCAAAAATTTCTTCCCGCACCTTAAAATCATCGTAGCATAAGCCTTACGACGGTAAGTGAGAACCTAGAAGGATTTCCAGCCCTCTCCCGGCTATTATGGATAAAGAGCTGAGAATCTCGGCTAGTGAGAACTAGCCTATAGAGTCTTCATTCAACATTTAGCCGAGGATTCTCAGCTCTCTCCATCAAAATTCATAAGAGCAGGGAAAGAGCTGGGAATCCTGGCTATTCAATATTCAACAAGAAGGGAATAAGAAAAGAGAGTAGAAAAAAAAAACAATCAAATGATTGTCGCTCATTCCTGTTCTTTACCATTTTTCCATTCGAGCCATTTCATTTTGCTACATTTTTATTTTGTTTTCGTTTTAACTTATTTATTTTCTCATTTTCTCTCTCTCACTCTCTCTCTCTTTCATTCTTTCTCTTTTTTAAAATTCTTGGTAAGTAGCATTACACACTTTTTTTTATAAGAATTATTTTTATAAGAATCATCAAGGCTCGATTTCCCAAAATTTAAGAATGTTTTAAGAATAATGCTGAGGCTGGATCATCAGACACCAAAAAAAAAATTGTGCAAAATGCATATATGCTAAAATATTCAATTTTGCAACGTTTCCATCGACTCTTTTGGGACTTTTATCGCTCATACAAACACATAAGCAACAAAAGGGAACCTTCAATCTTGCACAACAGCTTTTCAAAAATTATCTAAGAATCATTTTAAGGCTCAAAATATCGATTTTCTAAGAATCACGAGGCTCAGAAAAAAAAACACGATTCTTATAAAAAAAAAAGTGTGTAACATCAACTAAAATAATTTTGTTTATATTTTAAACTCAATTTTTTCATGCACGTAAACTGCGACGCATGCTTCTTTTTACTATCAGATTATCCATAACGTTACTTTCGCTCTTCGTCTCTTTTACTTTTTTAATTTTGAAGTTAGGAATTTTTGACCAAATTTACAAAATTCAATCAGGCTAAAGACAGTTGAATAAAATTATGTCTGAGTTGTGGAATTGATTCCCGGGGAGTAGTTTTTGCATAGCTTTTGTCACGCGTAAAATTTATTCAGCTATGCGTTAAATGCATGGTTAAATGTCAAAAGTTTTCTCGTTCGGCACAGAACGATGCAAACCTTATGCTTAGATTTTCAATAGATTTATATGTTCAACTGTCAGTGACTACAATTTTATTATGACGTGCAAATTAGGAATTGTTCGTGTCCCTTAAAAGGGATGCAATTTTCACTGGCCGAATTTCACCCCATAAAAAATTGCACATTTATTTTCATAGTGAAAATTTATACGCGCGAAATAAATTGCTTATTTCTAATTTGAAGATTTTATGAGACATCAATTACACTATGAGTTCAGCCTGAGGCAGGACCTCGTCACTAATATTGAAGTGGGGCTAAATTTTAGAATTTTTCGAAGTGAAAAGTACGATCAAAATATTCGGGGAAACAATATCGCGAAAATTTCTTCCGTGAAAATTTCTTCTCGACCCTAGATGGAATAAGGGCACATTCCATTTTTCTGATTTTCTATTTTTCTCAATTTTTCTTGCAAAATAACTCTTGTAAATTTCATTGATATTTTAAGAATCGCGAAAATTAATTCCGCGAATTTCGTAAATTTCGAAGACTAAAACCGCGAAAATTTCTTGTCGCGAAAGTTTCTTCCCTTAAGGTAGTATAATAGCATAGTATATAATAGTATGAAAGAAAATAATTGCTGGAGCCTCTGTTTCCTTTTCTATATGGTGATCCATTCGCAAAAATAAGTCGCGAAATATGATGGATTTGTGAAATTGCAAAGTAAAGTGTGGCTATATATCACATACATCAAGTATGCCAGTCGATCATTGACCAAAGTTGGAAGAAGATGCTCTCACACCGAACGTGAAAGTTTAACGATAACATAAAGTTGCAAACAGTTTCACCGTTCCTTGATTGGTGCTGACTTTGGCTTGTACACCGATCATCAACCGCTCTTTCACATATACACACGAAAACGAAACAATTTAGAACGTTCGTTGTGCAGAAATAAAAGAAAGGCCGACTGACAAGAGCCCCTGAATTCTTTTTTAACTCTTCAACCAAACTGCAAGTACCTTAGCCAAGTATACTAAGCTCTATTGACAGGTTTCATTTGAGAAAACACCGAATCGGGAACAATAGAGCTAATGTATCCTGGCTTGAAGTGCATGGATCAAATTAATCTGATTGTTACATCACCGAAACATACAAAACAGATTAGAATTCGTAAATTAATACACCTTTCCACAAAAATTGCTAAATCAGAGAACTGTATGCACGAATATGCACAAGAAATTCAAAATGGCTTCTTACTTTTTTACTGACGTCAGCGACTTTTTGCAGAATTTGTGCGAAGCCTATAACTGCAACTATCACTATACTTAGAAAAACTCATGTCATAGCCGAGATTCTCAGCTCTCTATCTATAATAGCCGGGAATCACGGCTACTCAGTCATTTCACAATGTTAAATGAAACAAGCAGCAGTTGCTTATTAGGCTAGCTGTTTCAGCTGCGTCAACTGTGCATAAGTTTTGTTGCAAAGAAACTTTTGGTTTCCCTTATGATCTAGCTTCCTACCATCACTAAGCCTTATAAGCATTAAGATGTCCTGACAGTTTCATTGCCTTTTTTCATACGATAAGCGATTTTCTGTTTTGTAATCATCTTGGAACTACAACCCCTGAGAAAATATATTGACACTAGTGCGCAAAAAGGTTTTACGTACCACAAGTATTTCAAAATCGCATTCCAACGAGAAGAATCCAATACTCAAACTTTTTTGGCTTACCAATAGACTTGAGAGCTTTGGAACTTAGGTACCAGGCTCTCTTGCACCTTGAAACACGGCTAGTTAAGGAGTTGAACCCAGAATATCCAAAAATTGACCATTGTTGAGCCAGAACACGAGATTGAGTACCTTTGTTTTCAAAAATTTCTGCAGTTTTTCGGCTTCTTTCGTTCATTTTAGACTGAACCTTAACACAAATCTGTATGAAACGAAAATCTCATCCATTTCTGACTTACAGGCCTTTCATGACAAACCCCCTAGCCGGAAACAGGCTAAGCGGCCCCATCGTGTCAAAAATTATGTGAGGGGTTGTAGAATGATTAAAATTTCCGAAATGGTTAAAATTATTCGTCGAACATAATTTTCGTCACCCGGCCAAAAACTAGTCACTTTTCTTGTATCAAATAATTCTGATTATCTGTCTTCTTGTCAAGTTGATTGCTTTGAATGACTTAAGAAGTAGATAAAGTGTCAAACATCATCCAGAACGAGGCTGAAGCTGATGTGATCTAAGGCGATAAATTAATAAAATAGATGAAAACTTTAGCTAAGTCTCTGGTTTATTCTGACCTACGCAGCAATTGAGTCATTTTTTCGTTCTTTCCGTCCAAGAACATCACGCATGTTTAAAAAAAAAAGGAATGAAAAAAATGCAGATCTCAAAACTGAATTTACTTGGCAATATAACAAAATATCTAAAATGTCATCATTATTTTTATTCATATATTCAATCATTTTATTTCAAATTTATACGATAGTGCTCTGTTCTTTCCGGCCATCACGCGTGTTTTTTCAAAAACAGGGTCAAAACAGAGCGTAATTTGAAGCCATTATTGACAGGAGCGTGGAATGAGTATTTCAGAAAATCCAGATGAAAGTTAAGCAGCAGCTAGGTTCAAAAACGTGCGTCATGCACACAAATTCGAAATATTTCCACGCAATATCGAGTTATCTTAGCAAGCTTCCACTCAACTTAGCTTCAAGTGAATTCAATTCCAGAGTCAAGTGTTATGAACAATCGTTAGCATAATGACTGCAAATATCCATAGCTTATTCAAGTAAATGTGGCTTACATTTTAGGAAGAAAAAAACACATATATATTCGTTTTCGAACAACATTTAAAGATGACACATATATACAAACAGAAGTCGGCGGCAAGCCTACTTCAAAACTATTAAATAAATGCCATTAAATTTAGCCTCGCTTTATGTCTTAGACTCCTCCGCAGAGCTTCGCCTTATTTCTGATTAGCGAAGCCGCACTTCCCAAGAGGAGAGCAATACAAGAGGGGAGCGATATGTTCACATTCTTTTTCAATGTCCCTGAAATATTCGTATAAATAACATTGTTTGCACGGCAACAACGAGCACATGCTCCATAATGGGTTTCTAAAACGGTTCTCCTGGCTTGATCCTTTCTTTTCCTCTTGATCGCTGGTATATCAGCAGCATTCCAAAGCACCACTTCCGGTATGTGACGACTATCTGCGGCGAGGGTCCCTACTCATATTCACCTGCGGCTTAGTCTGTGTGTTACCCATCGGCAATCGTTGTCTGGGGTCCGATGGTGCCATTTTGCCGCCGTCACTATTTTGCCGTTTTAGTAGACGCGGGTCACTTTTATCTGTGCTTGTGCCGCGCTGATACGGGTGAAACCTTGGACTGTTTCCAGCCGGTCCGGATTGTTTCGCGTTACCCTGGTTGTCGGGTGGTGGAGGTGGCGGCGGCGGAGGATTACCACCTTGCGTTTGGTCTTGCATTCCACGCTTTTCAGACATTTGCTAAAAAAGGGGGGGATACACATAAATCCATAGATGTTTGTTTATGACAATATGCCAGGAAATTTAAAATTCCAAACGCTGTCTATCTCACAAAATTCTACTACACTTCTGCAATTATTTTTATGCAAACAAAAATAATCGTCCGTGTCTCTAATTATGAATAAGGAATGCGCAGGTGCTGTTTTACATATTCAATATTCAGGACCTTTCCTTGCATGGCTTTTTTTCGTTCACTCGTTCCTTTTTTCCGAGAATTGCGCGTATATTTTAGTATATTTTAGTATCAGAAAAAGCGCTGGTCACAGGTTGCTCTCCATCATATTATTCCAACACAGTAGAATCTCGAAACTTTAGACAACTGGAACTTTTGTTCGGCGGGACAGATTTCTTATCTCCCTAAAGCTAGGTATAATAAAAGAAACACTTTGTTAAAGCTAGGTTAAAGTGAAACATTCACTAACTGGGACCAATGTTCCCTTGAAGGTCCCACTTATCGAGCGCGAGGTCTCGGCAAGGTTAATGAACTATGGTTCGGTCTAAGAGTGATTATGTTACTTCACATTTGTCATTGGAAATGGCATCCTGTTTAAAACGAAGCTTTAGAGCTCAAAGATGCAAACATTCGTAATTTTCTACATATAACAAAAGCTTCCAATTCCGTTTACTCCATACCCCCGTGTTAAAACAAAAATCCTAATGACGTCATTCAATAAGATATTAAAGTTATTTAAGCACTAGGCCACCTAAAACGTGCACGCTATAGAACAAATGCATTCAACAGAAACGTTAGAAAAATAAGTAAGTAAATGCGTCATTAATTCCTTTCATGTTGCTTTAATTACGATTCGTGGTTCGATCGAAGCTACGTTTATCCTCGACCTCGAGCAATTCGGATGTCAGTGAGCAAAATAAAGAAAATTGGCGCATAACAACTGCCTTTGAATTCCAAGAAATTTCCAGGGCACTTTTCCCGAAATTTTGTAAAATTATGTTTCAAGAACCGTACGCATACATCTTTTACAAAAAAAAAACAGTTCCGTCAACATGTTTTAGATATCATGAAAACATCGGAGTTGCTGTTTTTAGACACACGATTCTTTTTTTTCAATTAATATTACGGATCCGCCCTACTTAAATACGCGTCAACGGAAGTCTGCTTAATTGAGCTTTGTAAAAATATCTCAAGCATGTAATAAACACATGATCAGGACATTCACAAACGCACGTTGCACTCGAGTCATGTATCAGTACCTACCACGAACGTAGAACGCACACTAACATGGCGCACCACCCACATAGGATATATTACGTTCGACAACATCGTGCAAGAGGAACGAAGATTCGCGTAACAATCAAATCATTGTATCATATTGCTACAAAATTTGAGCAGCAGATCCCCACCGTATCGCTACAACTAGATTAGACATAAAAGTGCTCCTCTAACTTTACATGCTAACCGTGCCTTCGAAAGACAAAGCAGTGATTCCTACAATCATTTGCATTGGGTATCGCAACATAAAGCCGGATCTCCACTGGACGATTTTTATGACGATCGTCGCGTATGCTCAAATCTGATTGGTTGCGCTTTTTTTCCTGACGAAAAGTAGAATAGGTTTCTACTTTTCGTCCCGAAAATCGTCACAAAATTCGTCTAGTGGAGATTCGGCTTAAAGCTAAAAACACGTTGCGGATAAAACGTTTGGTTGTTATGACGGTCACATACAAGGGAGAACAGCCAATATTGAAACAGTCGCAGTTAGCTCTTGCTACGTGAATTAGCCTGCGTCAACTCTTTGCAAGAACTCATCAAATTGGTGGATTAGAAATACCTCAGTTTTAAGTAGTTCTACGTAAGCAATACGAACTTTTTCCTAACGTCGCTTAATTTTCGACAACCCATTACTGTTTTACTGACTTTCCTGTTGAACAAACGTGAAAGCGGCAAAATCCTTTTTTAGCCAATAAAGAGCAACATTTCGTAACCATGGGAATTTTCCACAAATGGCAGCAACGAATAATTCGAAATTTTCACATGAAAATTAATGTTACATGCAAATACCCACCCACGCGCAAGAATTAAAGAATGAGGAGTCGCATATCATGGTATCATAGCAACACGCCTCAATTAGAAAATTTGATACTTCTATAGCAATTGTACACTAACACATTATATTTGAAATGTGATAAGCCAGGTTCACACCTACGACGCAAGCGCAAACGCAAGCAACATATGCATGCGCAATATGAAATTTAAAATATCAACGCAACGCAAACGCAAGAATATCAAAACTTTTCGATATCTTGCGTCAAGCTTATGCTTGTGTTAGCTTTTATGCTTGCGTCAAACATGTTTATACAGAGTTTTTCTTACTCTTGCGTTTGCGTCGTAGGTGTACCAGGCTATAGAGTTCAAATAATAATAATAGAATCTATAAGAATTTTCGAAAAAGTCCAAGTTATTCAAATTCTCGGAGATTTTTTCATGGAACCAGGCTGATTTGTGATTATACAGACTGGTTAGGGCAGAAACATGATTTACCTGTTTCGTCAGCTGCATGTATTCTTGATTGGGTTCGCTGAAGTTTGGAAGTTCAGAAAACAGCATGCAGAACCTGAAGAGAAAGTAATGACATATTCACAACTTAATCTGGTGAAAAAAATTATTTTGTGCGTATTTATTTTCGCACATTGCCTTGACAGAATGCCAAAAAAGACTTAAAAATATGAAACATTTGTGTCTGAGTACTTTTTGAGTAAAAAGAAAGAGGAGAAATCTTTTTTTACGCGTATTAATTTTCGCGCAAGCGTTTTAAGCGCAATATCTGTACAAATTTAAGAAAATTTTTGCGCATTTCTACGAATAAGGTGCAGTTATCCCAGCTTTATGAAAAGAGATTAAACAAGCATTTTTTTATTTACCCCCAAAGTGAAAATAACGACCGTGAGGAAAAAAATAGATGATAGATGATAAAACAGGAAAAATCTGAAAATTTAGATGGAGGTAGATATTAACAAAATCTGCCAAATTCGCCAAATTTTCCCCGCTAAGGTAAATGTCCTGTTACAAAGCGGCTTAAAATAGCAACGAATCTATTGCTATAATTTACTCTAGCAGTACTGCAGAAAACCCGAAAAGGCGAAACAAAAATGATGAATATGCCCAAATATATGGCTTAATAAAAAATTTGACCATCTCTCATGCATGCAAAAATAACATTAGAAGTGGGACATAATGAATAAAAAACAGTGGACTATTCTGCGGATTCAAACGTTACAGTCATCTGAAAACACTTGCTACAAGAAGTGTGCCCAATAACAACCTGATGCATGGAGCAACTGGAATTCTCAGAGCAACTTTTCAAGCAAGTCAAAACAGGTGCATGGAATGGCTAAATACTATCTAAGCTGAGATTCAGGTAAATAAAAACAGGTCAAGAACTTAATTTCTATGACCAGTTCTTTAGAACAATTCATATCAATTTTTCATTATGATGAGTTTTTATCATTCTCATGTTCATTATGGAGTCATACTAGACTCACGTATGATGATTCAACGAAAGCTCGAAATACCATGTATTTTGTGCAAACGTTTCATCATACACGCAGTGAAGATAGCATATCTGTCATATCAGTGAAGAAAATAGATTAGGAAATTTACAAAAAATGTGTAAGTGTAAAAAGTGAAATAAACTGTAGGTATGAACAAAAACAATGAGTATGAGTACTTTATTCGTAGAAATTTTTGCGAGAGAAACTTTTGCGATGTTTGACTCGCAAAAAATCAAAAAAGGCTAATTTGCAAAAGTTTATCCAGGCGAAATTTTTCAGATTTCTAATTCGCCAAAGTTTATCCAGTACTTTTTTCCCTATTTTTTCCTATTTTTAAATCCCGTGTAGCGGAACCAAAGACTTTTTCAGGAGTTGAGTTCCCTCCAATATCTGGGGGAGGCATCAAAAAAATTAAAAAATAGTTTTTTCTATTGTTTATTCCCATTTTACGATGCTTAATGAGACAAAAAGTTCTAGTTCGCAAAAAATTTTCCTTTCCTGTATTCGCAAAAGTTTATCCACGCAAAATTTCTCTATACGTAAATTCGCAAAAGTTTATCCAAAAATTTTTGCGAGGTTTTGGTCTCGCAAAAGTTTCTCTCGCAAAAATTTTTATGAATAAAGTAGTGAGTATTTTGTAATTTTTTTTGTGTCATTAGGCAAGTGTTAAATTTTCACTTGGTAGAACTGTTTTTTTGGATATGATGCGTATGGTTGACATGCCCTGGTGTCTTTAGCTATGGTGTCCATGTGCACCAAATGTGCACCAACTTTACGATTTTCCTAATGCTAAGTAAGTCCGTATCTTGTGCATCTTCTCCATTCCTTTTGTTTTAATATCAAAAAGAAGAAGAAGAAAAAATAATAATGGACTATCTAAACTTCCAGACCTTACTTGCCAAACACCACCCCACCCCATCAGCATGTAGGCGTTTCGATTTAATGCCCTCAGTTGTTTTGGATGATTGTGTTTGCGTTTGCGTCCACCGAAATTTTAAGCAATTTTTAGAACATCTTAGAACATTTTCGCATAGTTTAATCACACAAGAATTTTAGGAAAAAAATAAGGAGATTCTTTCCTCTGAAACTGATTCTAATATTCGCAGTTACAAGTACAAAAACAAGTGGTGGCAAAAACTTTTTAGGAGACAATTAGGAGAAATCCTGGATTTTCTGCGAGATTTTAGGGGAAATTAGGAGAGCTTTTCAAAATTAGGGTCTTTTAGGACATTTTAGGAGTGGTGGACACCCAGTTTTATTCATATCAATATTATATTTTCAAAGCATTCAAACTTTCTCCCTACCATTTTTATCTTCAGTGCCACAGACTTCTAACCAAACAAATCAAGAAAATGCACAAAATAGAGAAGGCATGAATTTGGAAAGCTTTTGAAAAGTTTTTGTGTTCACGTGGCTTCCAGCTAAAAGCAAGGGCTTCTTTTTTTCAATTTTCAGAAAAACACAAGCTGAATCTACTGTTGGAGGTGATAATAAGCAATGATGAAAATTACAATTTTAAAAAATCTGGAATATTTCGTTCTGCAAGGAACAATACAAGTGTAGTGAGTAATTAACCAGTTTAAGGGTCTGTGAGAGAGGAAATGTTTTTGAATTTGAACTTATTTGACCTGAGCAGCTACGTTTACTTAAATAGGAACTCATAAGACAGCGTGAAAATGCAGCAAAGTGCAAAACTATTAAATCTTGTTACAGATATTTTCGCTTACTTACGTTATCAATGTAACTGATCTGTATCATCTATTCTCTAAATTTTCTGGAAACGTTATGTTGACTCAAAAAAAATATCCGAAAATTTGGATATATCCGGAATGTTTCATCACTGAGGCCATCCTTCAGTAATTATTGTTTGTTTGCCGTAAGGCCACCTCTAGTTGAAAGTTCGTTCATGGTAATCCGCGCGCATTTTTTTCTAATTCTGCTAATTGCCGCA
>JAYJMG010036881.1:0-10243 GCA_036873935.1 Stomotoca atra
ACACTTTTCGGGTCGCTAAAAGATAATTCCGATAGCAACTTATCAAGGAAGTGTGACCATGGAAATCAAAACATGTGTTACGCGGTGCAGAAAGAAAATGGCGGCTATTCTGGTCAGATTCGTCTTCGCAGCAAGCAGAGGCTTTAAAGCTTTAGCGTCCTCTAGCGGAGGGAGATAAGGGTAATAATCATTTATCAGGTATATAATGCTGAAGGTAAGTTGCTGTAAGAAAAGGAAAGAGTGAGAAAGAAAAAAACTACCCCGAAAATGTTTATCGGGGTGTTATCGGGGATATTTCGATTAAATTTCGAAAACCCCGATATGCCCCCGAAATACCCTGAAAAAACCCCGCGAATTCTCGGGGTACCGGCACCCTCGTAAATGAACCTCATACAACATCCACTTCTTTTACTGAATGATTTCCATTATTTTGTAGCTCTTGTAGAAGTTTTACACAACAAAACAATCTTATTTTGGGCTAAGTTCTAGAATACAGGCCGAACTTTCCAACATTTCACAACGTAGCCGGCTACATCGTCTTCGTTCTTGTGTATTTGCGGGATTTTAAGCCTAGGCTAGATTTTTATTATAGCTCTCGAAAATTTCCCCGGCTGGTTTTCTCTAGAATCACTCCTTATTTTGTCTAACATTTTGTCTCATTAGGAAAGTTGTTCAAATAAAAGATTTGACACCGCTATGTGGATGTGCACGCTTTGCTCATTCAGAAAGAAAGACAAAATATGAAGGTAAATTCTTTCATTGTTACGACATGTTTCCTTTTGACATAAAATGTTGATTATGTGGTCCTGACTTATATATTTGTTCAAAAGATGACCTGCAAACAGATTTACTCAGGTCAGGCACTCTTGTCTTTTTCCAGAGGTGGTGGTGCCTATACATAAAGTTCTCATTGCAAATCGAGGTGAAATAGCATGTCGTGTAATGGAATCTGCTCACAAGATGGGTATTCAGTGTGTGGCGTGCTATAGTGATGCTGATCGAAACTCCATGCATGTTGCAATGGTAAGCGTCTCCATGCCTATTGTATTCTGTTTTCAACTTTATTGTACTACATTTTTATGTTTAGTTATTACTTTTTTCAAAAATATCAGCATTACATTGGCCCTTAATGGCGTTTCTTATAAACAAACCTTTCATGTTGGCCCTTTTTTTGCAAATTGCAAAAGCTCCAACAACGTATATTCTTTAGAGCTGTTATTCTTAAAATCATAAAAGAAAAAAAGAAAATGATAAAAACATTTATTGCATTAAGTTGTTATATATTTTATAAATTATTCTAAATTATCATTTTTTCTAGGCAGATGAAGCATATCACATTGGACCTTCGCCTGCAACTGAAAGTTACTTGCGCATGGAAAAGATTATTGATACTGCCAAAAAAAGTGGAGCTCAGGTCTCAGATATTTTCCGTATAACATTATTTTTAATCCAGATTCTATTAAATATCAAGTCTTAGCTAAATCAGTTTCTGGTCTGTGTGAAAATTGCCCAGATCAGACAGTAATAATAAGTTACTGAAATCACTGATGTCTGTTATACATTTAGGCCATTCATCCAGGCTATGGATTTTTGTCGGAGAAACCAGAATTTGCAAACATCTGTGAAGAAGAAGGGATCATATTTATTGGACCCCCATCAAGTGCAATCAGAGATATGGGCATCAAAAGGTGTGTAAAACAGTTTGTTTGTTTGTTTCTTTTGCGCAGAACTAATCTATGTTGTGAAGTAAAAATCCAATGAACTTCAACATCCAATATTCATGAAATAGAATTTTTTATTATTATTTATTTATTATTTTAGTACATCTAAACACATAATGGGAGCTGCTGGCGTGCCAATCATTGAGGGTTACCATGATGATGATCAAAGCAATGAGCGGCTATTGGCTGAAGCTGAAAGAATTGGGTGAGACATTCACTATGTTTTTCTGCTCCTCTACTGAAACTATCATCATGGAAAGGTGGTGAATATTGATTTGAATTAGCTAAACCAGACATTAACGTTCATTTAGTTTTCCAGTGATGTTAAAGGCTGTGCGAGGTGGTGGAGGAAAGGTAATTCTAGAAATTATTGGTACATTTGCCACTATTTTTTCGTGATTAGTTTTGGCTATCCTGGCCACTGAAAAAAAAAACATTCATGCAACGTCACTGGTCACTGGTCTCAGTCAAAAGTTGTGAAAATTCGTTGTTTTTGCATAAATGAAAATTGGTAAACAAATTGCTGCATTTTGCAAAGCTATTGTATCGTTGAACGACAGGCAGATCTAATTGATCTAAACTTTTCACAAGCTCTTACTGTTTTCTGTAATTTTAAGATGGTTTTATCCATGTTGAAATGTAGCCTTAACCTGACTCACTGAATTCTTGATAATGGAGTTGTTACTGAGTATAAGATGTAAGAATACAATAAATCTGAATGCTGTTGATTTCTGTGTATGATGACGTTGTAGGGAATGCGAATTGTAATGCACCCAAAAGATTTTCAAGCTGCTCTAGATTCTGCTCGGAATGAATCTTTGAAAGCTTTTGATGATGATAATATGCTGGTTGAAAAATTTGTTGAGAGGCCTAGGTCAGTATATAGAAAGAAATCTTGGTTAGAATTTTTTATTGTATCTTTTATTTTATATAACTGTTGTTCACACTTTATAGGCAAATATTTATAATGTTTGGTGGCTACTATTCTGTTGTTTGTTGTTGTGTCAATGTCTTGTTTTCCTTTCATCCTACAAACATTGTTTTTTTCTGTGTTTTTTTCAGGCATGTGGAGGTGCAAGTTTTTGCTGATAAATATGGCAACACAGTTTATTTGTTCGAAAGAGATTGCAGTGTGCAGCGAAGGCATCAGAAAATCATCGAAGAAGCACCAGCAGTAAGTTCTGAAACTGAAAGCTTCTAAATATTTTGCACAAATTTATACCTATGCACGTTTTCCATGAAAACATTGTAGTGAGCGGCATGAAGCAATAGATTTGAAAACCTCTTTTAGGACATTATTTGTTACGTAATTATGGACTGAGTTGAGGCTTCATACTCAGTGGCTGCCTAATATTTGTACTTTCTTTGATGTGTAGACATTTTGAGAATGTGGATTAATTCTTCTTAAATGTTTTGTTTGTTATCTAGCCTGGTCTCTCTGAAGAAGTTCGAAAAGAAATAGGTGAAGCTGCTGTGAAAGCTGCGAAAGCTGTTGGCTATGTTGGTGCTGGAACTGTCGAGTTCATAATGGACAAACACCAAAATTTTTATTTTATGGAAATGAATACAAGGTTGCAGGTAACCTTCTAACATCTCTCCACAGGATTTTAGTTTTTTTTTGTTAAAATCATGTCTTAAAAATTTGTGAGTGCAAATAGCAGGACAAAAACTTGCTGACCAAAGAAATACGCTCTGCATTACTTCAATAAATTTTTAATGCTGAGTGTTAAGAATTCTCGTGAGGAGTGATTCCAGTCTAAAACCTAATCCTACGGTTTCTTAAAAAAATTTGGATTTTTATAGGTGGAAGCAAATTTTAATTATTTCCCATTGTCAATTCTATCTTTAATTCTTAAGACAGACGCTGATATATCATGATAATGATGAGGTTGTTGTGACATAGTACTCTGTGGCCTTGAGTTTGTTATAACTTAGGGTGTTTTGCATATACTATGCTACCGTATCTTGATGTATTAAACAGGTGGAACATCCAGTGACCGAGATGATAACAGGTGTAGATCTGGTTGAGTTACAAATCCGTGCAGCTGCTGGTGAAGTCTTACCATTTACGCAAGAAGACCTTAAAATAACTGGACATTCTTTTGAAGCAAGGATATATGCTGAAGATCCTGATAGGTAAGACGATAATCGCTTAAATATATGTCAATATTTATTTATTTTTGAATCAAAAATGTTTTGGCTTATGATTGAATTTTTTAGATCTGATAGCATAATTAATCTTTGATTTGAATCAGCACCATACTTTTTAATCCAACTTCTAAATAAGCGTCACCCTTAATAAGCATATCCGAGAAAGTATACAACTTTTGCTAGCGAAAATAAAAAAATCTGTTATTAGAAAATGTGATGATGTTTTTTTGGTAGTATTTTTTGTTGCAGATTTCTTTATTTTTCTCTATATTGTTGTTTCGATGTATGTTTGTTTGAAAAGAAACTAAAAGAGTTTGAAAACAATGAACAAAAAACTTAACTATCCTTAAATGTGAATTATATACCTGTTCATCAGACTGCTTTTGCAGTCCAAAGATAAGACATTGTGATTGTAGATAGAATTTATTTGAGTGTACTGTTTACATAAATAACCAACATGTAATTTTATTTTCATTGGTAGTGATTTCTTACCTGGAACTGGTAATCTGCATTATTTATCCTCCCCTATACCAAACACTGACGTCAGAGTTGAAACTGGTGTTCGGCAAGGTTTGTTGCTTTTTTCAATTCACAGGGATTTACAGCTGAGGCGTGATGAAGTATCATTAGAGCATTTCTGATATATTTCGTATTTAGGTGATGAAGTTAGTCAATACTATGATCCGATGATTGCTAAACTTGTTGTATGGGATAAATATCGTTCTACTGCTCTTCGAAAACTGCGACAGAAGCTTCATGACTATCACGTAAGTATTTTCACTTTGTCTATAATGTCAAGTTTAGATTGGAATTTAACCTTTGCATAGCCTTTGCAGTTGTCTTCAATATAAAAGTGTTTGCAAATGCTTACAAGAAAACGAAAAAAACACTTTGTAACTAGTCTAGGTTTATCTACAGTTGTATAAACTATCTATAAATATTTTGGAAGCATTTTTGTCAAACATGATAAAGCTGGAATTTCAGGTGCAAAGACGAACAGAGCAACTTCCTAATGTTTTATGACGAAAACATAACAAAATTTATACAAAGGAAATGAATTATTTGATAAGACTTAGTCATAGCATTGTCATTGAAGTGTCAAGTGAAAAAATAAACAAAAAAATTGAAAACATGAGTTTTTTTCTTAATTTTTGCATGGATTTATTTTTGTGAATTGTCGGAACCCTAAGGTTTTGCGAGGATACATTTTTGCGAATTTTGCCAAAATCTGCAAAAAATAATCCTTTCAAAAATTAATCCTCTTAAGGTAATAATAACCTTCAAACTTTAAAAGATAATTTGATTGTATCCAGACATCACAAATGAGTTTTATTGTCTCCGACGAATGTTAAATAATCAATTTTGGCTAATTCTGACTAATTTTTAGCGAACTGTTTGTAGATGAGTCTTATAAGATTAAAGAGCACAGTTTTGCCACTTTGAACTTTTATACTTGGAAAATTTAATTATGATCTATTATGAACCAACATTTCGGATGTGAATCATGTTGTGAATGACGTTTCTAGTGTGATGATTTGAGAATTTCTGTTACAGCGAAAGTCTTAGCTTTAGTTGATTATTCGGACAAAAACTTTTTTTTTTTATCTAACATTTCATTCATTGTTTAAAGAAAATCTAAAAGTCGTAGTCAAACTACTATTCACCACCAATGTAAACAAACATGGTTAGCAATCTTGCTCTGTTACCAGCAGGATGAGATGGTGTGGGTTCGAGTCCTCTCACTTACACACAAAAAACATGACTCGAAGAAAATTCAATTTTTGATAATACTGATTTTTAGGAAGAAGCTAATATCCATTGCTCAAAACACTTACAAAATAATTTCTGTCACTAAATATTCGTTTTTATTTCTAGATTGTTGGTTTAAGTACCAACCTAAAGTTTCTATCATCATTGGCTGCCCATCCTAGTTTTGTTTCTGCTGATGTACACACAGGCTTTATTGATGTAAGTGTGAACTGAGCCATGACTTAGAAATAGCCATAAAGTTTGAACTTGCACAAGATGATTTTTGTACACCACATGATTTTCTGTTCTTAGGAACATTACAAAGAATTATTTCCAGAAAAGCAAACTCTATCCGAACTGCAGCTAGCGAAAGCTGCATTGGCGCTGTTACTGGATCAGCAAAGAGCTGAAGAAAAGAAAAGAAAGTTAACCGGTAAAATTAAAAACTTTTTATTCTCCTTTTTTTTTTTTAATTTCCTTTGTTTAATAATGACGTTCTTACTATTACACTTAAACCTTGCAATACAACCTCTTCCCCAGACCTCTTTGTCATAGTTTCCGTATTTATATGTTTGTATGATCCCATTTTGGTGTTATTTTTTATTAAACATCGCTTTTATTCCTTTTATCTATTTTTTTAGATAATCATTCGCCTTTTATGGATGGTAGTGCATTTCAAATGAATGTACCATCGCATAAGAAATTAGCTTTATCTGACGGAGAACATGGTAAGTAATTTATTTAGTAATTTTTTCATAAAAATCAAATCAACAGAATTAAGAAAATATACAGTTTTGACAATGTTTTGGGTGTTTAAACACCTATTTTCAAGTATTTTTCATTAATAAATATATTTACAATGATGGTATCTAAAAAGTATTTATTTTTCAAAAAAATTTGAAGGAATTTTTAAATCTGTGACACTCATTTCCGGCGGGCAAAATCGTTTGAGACGCATTATAGATTTCTTGGTATCGTTAATTTTGCTTTCTTTGAAATTCTGACAAGTTCTTTTTATGTCAATCTTTTGATTTTCTTTTTGTTTTTTGTTTTTTGTAGATATTGTTTTGGAAATTACCCATTTAAAAGATGGAAAACATTTGATACAGGTAGATTAAAAGACAACTTTGTACAGCCACACCCACCCAGGGCCTTACCTAAATTCAATGCGACAACATTCATCATCTTTAAAGTATCTAAAGTTCTAAAGTTCACATTAAATTTAATTAATTTTCTTGTAAACCACAGATGCCAGGAAACCAGTCTAATGCGATTATTTTATGTGATGCGTTTAACATTTCTTCTGCTGAAAGACTTGAATAACAGCGTTAAAATAACTATGAGTAATATATATTAGAAAATATTTCAGTGTTGTTTGACCATGACTGTCCCATTGGGAAACATTCTGGCTCTATGACTAGTCATCATTTATAATTTTCTTTCCATTTCTTTTTCTTTAGGTTAACAAGCTGGAGTTTTTATGCTACGGTGATATTTCAGAAGGGCGGAAAGATAACGTACGAGTAAATATTAACGGGAAAAAGGAGACCTTTTCCTTTGTGCCAGGAAATGAAAGTGTCCATATATTCGGTCACGTAAGTTGGCGTAACTATTTAAATAGCTCATTTGATACTAGCCTTCGTTCAAGACTCTTCGACGTTTTGCATTAATTATGCAAATTTATGTTTGAGAAATCAAATATGAATGAATTATCATACTTATTTCACATAATTATGGGATAGCTTTTAGCTTTGTTGCCAATAATGCTATGGAGTCTTGATCAAAGGCTAATTTGATACAGTTGCGTATATAACATGCAAATGCGGTACATAATGTTAACTAACAAATCAATGTTTTCCTTAATATGTGGTTTTGAGGGTTGTGATAAAAGAGCCATGATGGTTTCGTGAGAATTTTTCTTAACCTATAGCCAGTGACCTCTTGAATTTTCAGTTTGAAAAGTGGAATGCACCAAAAAAATATTTTGACAAGACATGACATGCTTTTCTTAATATTGCATATCCCTGTTTTATGTAGGATGGACACTTTCAAGTATTCAAGTCACAACCGAAGTTTATTCGTGAAGCGCATGAGTCCACCATTCCCGATGGCGTAGTTTCACCGATGACTGGAAGCATACTAGAGGTGGGTGACTTTCACCTGATTAGTTGTACTTGGTTTCAGATTCGCAGAAAAGAGAGTTTATCCAGAAGAAATTTTTCACGGTGTTTGAAGTATTTGCTGCTATAAAGAATTGTTTGCATAAAAAGCAGTCAGACGTCTTAGCCTGCGCTCTAACAAAAGAAGCTACAGTATTCTAAAATTTCTTTATTGCTATGGAAATTTTCAGCCTTTTTCCAACTCTGGAAAAAATCAGTCTTAGTTAAGTCTCGTTTAGAATATCGTTGGAGAGACCAACATTGATCTGTATTATCAAATGTCCCCTGAAGATAAAACGTTATCTATTTAGAAGAGACCATTTGTTTATGTCGTTTTTTTAGGTTCGTGTTGACGTTGGAGATACTGTTGCGTGTGGTGATACGATAGCTGTCATATATGCTATGAAATTAGAGGTACGTTCCTTTTTCTTTTTGTTTATCATATATTAGTGTGCGCTTCGCTTTTACTTGGAGGTCGTGTCACACTCGGTGAACTTAAAATGATATAAGAGACTTCCCTGTCAGAGATGTGGAATCCGTAGATCATGGTCCATATTCGTGATGCACTCATTCCATTGTTTTTCCCTTTCAGCATAATATCGTAGCACCGTTCGACGGCCGAATTGCCGAAGTTTTTGTGAAAACTGGTGGTATGGTCAATCAGAACGACGAAATAGTCGACCTTGTAAAACACGAGGAAGAAAGTTAGTTCATTTTGTTTCTGTTAATCGAACGACGTTATAGTGGCATCGGAGACATGGTCACACTACGTTGTAGCAACGTCAGATGAATAAGATGGATCGTGGTCATCCTTTCACTTGCCATCTATGCAAAATTTTCAGTACTGAGAAGCAATGTGTTATAGGAATAGATAAAATACACCTGGATAATATTGCTGTGTTCCTGGCGGCAATTTGTCGCGTTTAGAATCTCCTGGAGATTTGAAAAAACTCAAGTTTACTTAGAATCGCATCACTCTTTCCCGAAGTAGGAAAAATCCTAGAGAGTATGACCAAAGAAGTTGGTATAACTCCCGCTATCATGGTGAAATGCTCGCATGTGTTGTTTTGTTTATTTGTTCTTAGTTACTAGTTTTATAATTTGTGCCTTAGGTTGAACGTTGGATCGTCTTGATGGTACATAAGTGATATTACGAATAAACATGGTGTGACCACGGGAAAACGCTCCTGGTAAAGATCTTCTGTAGGTGATGCCAACGAGTATGGACACAACAAAAAAGGTTTTGTATAAGAAAAGGAGTGACGTGAACAGTGTTGCTTCCCATAGCATAGTGAACTCGGTGAAATTGCATTCGTTTAAGCTCTGGAATGGAGATTTTTTGTACCAGATAAAATCGATTAAAATTTTATTCACAAAGGATTGATTCGATATACTGATTTTTTAGCGATTTGGTCAGATCACCTAAATTTTATACATAATTGGCATAAAACGGTTCTTCTCTCTAATTGGTCCAATTATTACAACAAATTAGTTGAACCTGTTTCAACAAGGTTTTGTTCAGTTTTAAAGTCAATATTAATTATTTAGTTGCGCCAAGTTTGGTCTGGTAAAGCGTGGTTCTCGCATGCACAAACCCTAACCTCATTTCTAAAGCCTCTTCTCATTTTTGATAAAATGACGTACTTCATCTAGAAGGAGAAGAGCCCCTGGGAACGAAGTTGGCATAAGCTCATTATTTGAGACAACGTGAGAATGTGTATCTCCTTATCACAGGCGTTTGTGCATGTCTGAAATTAATATATCATCTGCAGCACATATATCTATTTATTTGCAGTGATGAAATGTATGTATTGTTTTGTTTTTAGCAGAAGTGAACGAATTTTCATAAAAAAAAACACAAAAACAAAAAATCAGTTCGATCTCTGGATTTCACCCTGATACTGTCTGACTCCTAACAGTAGGGGGGTCTAATAGTTTTATAGAAATGAAATCGCCAATATGCCCCCCCTTGAGTGATAATGTTTAGAACCGTACAGAATGTTTCTTACTTATTCTCAATTAAGAACCTGAACTGAAATGAAACAAAAGTTAAGAAGTCTTGAAACAACATCGGCAATAACAACACGTGTTCAAATTAAAAAATTGCAATGAATTTCCTTCGCTCACATGGTTTTTCGCTCGAACTTTTTTTGCATAGTTTAAGTCGTGCATTTTCGATGCATCTCTGTTTTATCTCATATCGTCTCATTCTGGTTATAAGGTGGTGGCTATATTGATATTCCAAAAAGGGAAACTACATTTTGACGATGATGAATCAGGTGGAAGTTTTAAATGAACAAGGGTTAGAAAAGTACAAAACAAATTGTGCGAAATGCAAATATAAGCTAAAATATTCAGTTTTGCAACGTCTCCATCGACTTTTTTGGGGACTTTTATCGCCCATACAAACACATACGCAACAAAAGGGAACCTTCAATGTTGCACAACAGTTTTTTTTCAAAA
>JAYJMG010037214.1:0-10241 GCA_036873935.1 Stomotoca atra
TTGCCTTTCTGCACTGTGAAATTATGCAGTCGGGCGGGATTCAGGTCAAGGCGGACATGAGCTTAACGCCTGTGTTATGAATAAATCGGACTTATTTCATAACGCGTCTAACACCTTCTCTTGAAAAATGACCTCTGCACATGCAGAGGTTGCAGACCCATCAATCCGCGCCTGATAATTGAAAAATCTTGATTCATGCTTGCTCGTCGCTCCTTTGCCTTTTTAAAGATGGCGATGAGTATTGGTAACAAGTGAGACC
This sequence comes from Stomotoca atra, assembly GCA_036873935.1. Taxonomy (NCBI): domain Eukaryota; kingdom Metazoa; phylum Cnidaria; class Hydrozoa; order Anthoathecata; family Pandeidae; genus Stomotoca; species Stomotoca atra. The sequence goes on from JAYJMG010037214.1 coordinate 260, forward strand.
TTAGACAAAAGAAAATTGAATGAAAATAACCCAGTTGGTTTACCTTAAGTAAATATATTTATGTGGGAACGTATTTGTTAAAGTCATAAGGACTTTAAGCTTGTTGTTGAGTTATATATGACTCTTGTTATACCTTGGGTCTATATTTTCTGTCAGTTTTTTATTGCATTTTTAAGTTTACGTCTGTGTGTTACGAATGCGTTCTTGAGTAGAAGTACTAGGATCTGTTACGCTTCGTTTTTGGAGTTAAAGAACTCTCCGAATTTGTATGAGTTAAAGAACCCGCGAGTCAAAGGACTCAAATATTTTCGTGCCATTCACTACATCATATAGTAGTTTATGTGCATAAAAAATATTTATTTACTTTCTATTTATTTGTCTGTTTATTTACTAATTTATTTTTCTATTTTCATACTTAGTTTTAGTAGAATTCAGTTATTTATGTTAATTAGTTAAATTATTTATTTATTTATTATGATGCCATCGGTTTTAATAAGCCAGCCTTAAGCTTGGCTTCGGTTTGTAAATATGAAATCAACCGATGTAAAAGAAAGTAATAATACATTTGTGGTATGGGTATTTCGTTGTCGCAGACACGCCATTTGTAGCTAGTAAGTGTATTTCACATACATTTTTATCTTTCGATCTTTTCTAATATAGCTAATATTTTTTTAGCTTCATCGTCCGCTAGTTTACCCATACCCTCGTACGGCAGTAACAGTATTTTCGCGAGCGAAATTATTTCGCTTATCGCAGGAATTGATTTTCGCGAAAGCGTCAAGCCAAAATTGATGTACCAAAACAGTGATCAGGGCAGAAATATTAGCCAATTTCGCTCCCAGGGTCTCAATCCGCTTTTTCAAACCAAGTCTATCGGTTTTAAAACAGCGGAAAGAAGTCCTGGGAACGAGGTTGATATTAGCCAAGTACCCCTGCACAAAATGTTATGATATTTTGAAAGCAACGAGACGAAACAGAAAGCATCGTATTTAATACCCGTCAAACGTTATTTCCTTAGAGTATGAGTTGGTTCGAAACAATCGGATTAAATTTCGTTTGTGGTGTGACAGTTCAACTCATTGACTACGACTTTCGAAAGGTTCTATATAAAACAGACAGAAATTTATGTGCTTCCACAACCAGCATTGCTAAAATCCTTTGCAGAAAATCTGTAAAATGGCGACTCTAAAGATTTTATCAGTGGTTTTAATGTTCGTAGCATACGCTGCTGCAAGTCATCCGTCTCCGTTCTTTCAAGGTTAGTATAACTTTATTGGAAGCAGTATGTTGTGTATAAGTCTTTCTTGATCAGCTTTGCCTAACTTTAGGAAAAAAGATGACCAGTTAGTAAGTTAGTTAGTTGATTTATTTAGAATCGGTTAATGCATCAATTGCATCAATTACATGGAACCAAAAGTTAAAGTTGCAAATATTACTTTCAGATGAACTAATCCAAAAGGACTATGTAACAAACAAACGATTAGACTATTTCCATACTCCGTCTTGGAAGCGCAAACCTTGTGCCTGTGCGTCCGGTCTAGTTTATTGATATTCATTGTATCAATAATATAACAAAATTAAGTGTGTGAAAATTCGTTTATTTAGCTCCGTTTTACCGTTATTGGAACGCAAGAATTGGTGATCACTTCTACACAACAAATTACAAAGAGCTGGGAGCTGGAAAACATGGGTGGAAAGCAGAAGGTACTCAATGCAAAATTCTAAAATACCACCAACCAGGTTCAGTGGCGTTATATCGCTACTGGAGCGGTAGGGATCATTTTTATACAACGAATGTCCACGAAATTGGTACCAGTACCCCAGGAGTGAGACGAAAAGGCTATACGAGTGAAGGAGTGGCTGGCTTTTGTTATCCAACACATCGAAACGGTTTGATACCTTTATATCGATATTGGAAAGCTGCAAATACAGATCATTTTTACACCACAAATATTAATGAAATTGGAACAGCTACTCGTAATCATGTTGGACGATATGGATATAAAAGCGAAGGAGTGACATGTTACGTCTATCCGGCATAAATAACTTTATATGTTACATTTAAAGAATAGCAGAGTTTCTTTCACAGCAATGATGTACTCAATTTAACATAAACAATTCATGATTTCTTTTCTGCACTTGTAAAACACACAACTGTAACGATTCATAATCAAACAAAAAAATGAACTGGTGAAGTAAAATGCCCAAAAATCATTACTTCCTAACTGCTCTGATCAGAAACATTTTTTGTCCGACAAAATGTTCGTTACATCTAGAACTTATCGTCACTTTTGTTTGACAAAAGTTTCGTTCGAAGAAGTTTTGTCCACGTTTATGACATTTCGTATTATAATACCAACCTCGTTCCCAGGGCTTCTTTCCGCTTCTTTTTTACTGACGGGCGTGGAGAAGAAAGCCATATGGTACAGTCTCCGCAATCCTTAATCTTCATTGGTTCTGGCCAATTCCATAATTATGCACATGCGTATGTATATGTAATGAAGTTGTGAAAAGTGAAAAATTTAACTGAAAATTACTACACGGTGTTTCATGCTAGTGCAATTTTTCAAGTAATTTTCAAGTAATTTGATGTATTGGTGTTTCAATATGTATATGTATGCTCTTTATTTTACGTCGATTAAATTTATACAAAAGTATTTTTATGTACAATATTTTACACAAAAAACTAATCAAAACCGACAAAAATATAAAAAAAAATGCAAAATGCAAAATGCAAAATACAAAAACAATTTAGGCAATAAATAGAATTCAAACATCTACAATTTTCGAAAATGTCTTTAAATATCATGTCAGAAAAAAAGAAAACAAAAAGCATTATGACATAAGGAAGTAAAATAATTTTTTAAACAATTTTTTATGAAATAAAACCAATAAATAAAGTGGCACTACGCTTCAAGCTTGTAATTTTTAATCATCCTTTTGAAAGTATTGTGATCTTTGCATGTTTTCAGGCTATTAGGCAATTTGTTCCATACATTAGGCGCTAATGAAATTAGGCTTCTGTTGCCAAATGTACTAGTATAAACCGTGGATGTAACTAAATTATTTAAGTTTTGCGCTCTCACTGGTCAATTATTGGCTTGAATACGAAAAATATCTTTCATAGAAGGTGGACTAAGATTATTCAGGGCTTTAGATATCTCAATGCAAAGAAATTTCAATCGGTAAACACTCATTAAATTTCTGTCAGATTTACAGAGAATTGTGAAGTATGAGCTATCGTAATCATTATGGAGGAAAGCTAATGCTCTTTTGTGGATTCGCTCTACATTTTCAATAGTGACTTGGCTAGGGAGAAATGCCATATTAAAGGACAATAATTAAAATTTGCATATACAAAACTATTAGCTAAAATATTTTTGGCTTTAAAAGAAAAGTTATTTCTAAACCTGAACAGTACATTAAGTTGTGCTGAAGCATTCTTGCAGAGATTTTTGACATGTTGATCAAATTTTAAATTGTCATTAATATTAACACCCAGCAATTTTACATTTTTGGGGTTTTTTGTCACATCTCCATCGATTTTAATAGCCACGTCGGAGTGCTCTGATTTACTTTTTGCTATCACAATAGACTGACATTTTTAAGGATTTGCTATCATTTTATTGTTTTTCATCCATGAAATTGCTGTTGCAACTTCCTTTTCCAGAGTTTCTACAAGATTGGGAATTTGAAAAACACGACAGGCTGTTATCATCAGCATAATTGTGAACACTCGGTTCTTTAACAAATAATAGAAAATCGTTCAAGAAAATATTAAAAATTATTGGACCTAAAATAGATCATTGAGGGACACCTGAAACGAGAAGTTGGAAAATACTAAGAATGCCATTTATTTTTGTCGCTTGCTTTCTGTCAGTGAGGTATGAAAGAATATACTTAAATGCTGATATGTCGAAGCCATATGCATGAAAATTAGCAATGATGAGGTCATAGGGGACGCAATCAAAGGCTTTGGACAAGTCTATTAACACAGCCCCAACTACATAATTCCGATTGTGTAAGTGAGAGGACTCGAACCCACACCATCTTACCCTGCTGGTAACAGAGCGAGATTGCTAACCAATTGGTCAGCAATCTTGCTCTGTTACCAGCAGGGTAAGATCGTGACCTCCTTAATCTATCGGGAGTTACTGTTACTCTTTTAGCATTCTTTGGAAATTTTTAAGACCGAAAGCTACTATTTATTGCATCAGTTAAAGGATTTGTCAAAAACGTTTTTGCTAATTTAACTAATTTAGCTGGAATATTGTCTGCTCCACTAGAGTTTTAACTTTCATTTCATGAAGTAACTTTTCAGTTTCTTTTTGAGTTATTTGTTGAAACGAAAATTTATTGTGACAGTCTTTATTTTCAGATTTGATTTTTTCAATACTTGAATGTGCTTCGTACTTTTTTATGATATCTTCGATTAAATCATCTTCGTTAGAAAATTCCTTATCACATATGCTATTTGGTTTGATACCGCTAAAAATCTCGACAATATTTAGAAAATACTTATTAAACAATGTAGCAAGTTCTTTGTCGTCTGTCACGAAAGCACCCTGTTTTTCGAGCATAATGGCATTATCGTTTGAACCATTTTTATTTGGCATAAAAGGCTTAATCGTTTCCCAGAAGTTTTGATTGCTTTTTTGCTTGTTTTTCAGCCTAGACCTTGTATATATTGCTTTGGAAAACTCTTTATTCATAAAAGGTGCATGATTTCCGCGCAAAATCTTTTGTTTGAGTGGAGCGTGCTGCTCAACAATTGACTTAAATGTTTCTACTAAATTATCATAGTTTACGTCAGGATTCTCTCCATTACAATCAAAATCTGCCCTTTCGACATCTGCAAGAAATGCCGCTTCATTAAATTTTCGGTAGTTACGATAAAAAATCATTTTAGGTTTTAAACGAATGAGGTGAGTTCGCATAAAGGTTGTGACTATATGATGATGATCACTAATACCAGTTTCGTATGAAAAAGAATTGAAAAATGATTTTGGTCTGCTAGTAAGAATAACATCAATAGAGATTTTACTTCTTCTTAAAAAGCAAGTCTTTTGTTTTATTAGGTTGGAAAGATTGAAGTTATCACAAAGATCGCTTAATTAAATGAAACCACTATCACCAGGGTCTTGAGTGTCAATATTTATATCACCCATCACAATAACATTTTCATACTTTGAGAAAGCTTTATTTAGAGTAATTTCAAGTTCTTCAAAAACAATTTAAGATTAGAATTAGGAGGTCTATAAATGCTTATGATTATCCACTTTTTATTTTTAATTATTAGTTCAGAGCAAACAGCTTCATTATTAATTATGTTGAAATCACAACTTTTTAGCTTTTTACTTATAACTCCTTTTTTTACAAACTCAATAAGCCCTCCGCCCCGCAAATTTCTATCTTTTTTATGTCGAATTTCGTAGTTATCTATCTTCAACTGTTCAGAAGTTATGCTGTTATCGATCTTTGTTTCTGCAATAACTAGATAGTCAGGGGAAGATGTTCGAACTATTTCTCTCAAGTCGAACATTTTATTTTTAAGACTATTTATGTTGAGGTATGCAATCAATGGATTGAAAGTATTTTTCATTCTGAGGCTATTAATTGACTCTAAGGAGCTCTTCACGGTATTTATAGTTCGGTTTCCTCAGTTTGATTGATTCACACAGGGTCACACGCAATATTATTTTGAATATCAACTCTGGCAGAAACATTTTGTGTATTTCCCAAAAATAATTCCAATATACCGAATACCTTTGACCTTTGTGGCCAGACCTATTGAAAACGTCACAAATTGGGTAAATTTGGTACTCCATAACAAAAATTGTTAAATCGCCAAATTTGGCAGGTGGTGTCATTTTCATATGTTCTTTGACAATCAAATTAAATTAAATTAAATTTTGTGATTTATTGCGTCAGAAATAGGCATAAAAAGGGCTAAAATTTCAAAATACTCCAAATTTCTTGAAATTTTTGTACAAGTAGGAATCCGAGTGTGCTGATTTCAAATCTGGGATTCTTTTTCAAAATTTTACCAAAAACAAGGTTTGGACCCATATTTGGCCCAAAAATTAAAAATGCTACGCTTTTCTTGAAAATTTCATTCCTGGGGTTACTTTTCGAAATTTACCCAAAAACTGGGGTTTCGGACCCAAAAGTTATGACATCCAACTTTTGACAAAAGAACAAGGAGCAAAAATTAGAAAGTCTTCTGCCCACACTGGCTGATGTTTTTTATTTATAAAGTGTCCGCTGCCCATAACTTTAAAACGGCTGATCCCCAAAGGATCAAATTTTTCACGTTGACATTCATATAAGCTACAATTCAACATAAAAATATTTTTCATAATTGCCTCCATTTTTCTGACATCAGCATTTTTGCTCTCTTCAAGTTGCTAAATTTAAAAACGAGGGCTCAAACTTAATTGCTAAAAACTTTTGAATAATACAAGATTGTTTATGCCGTTTTGTTATTTTGAAAGCCAGGTAACAGTTTTTTTAAGAAATATTACATTCATTTCTTTTGAAAAAAAAATTATGAGGATCTATCAGGCTCCAAAAATCACAAAAATTCCCCCAAAATGGTATGGCGTCATAAAATGGCATCATGATGATGTCAGCATTTTTGTTTATGTTTTTTTAGTAATTCTTATCAAGATTAGTGTTTGGAAAGCATTTCATAAAAATTAACTTTCTAAAATTTTGAGTCTTAGGAACGTTTTTTTTTTGAAAATTACTAGTTCCCAGACCCAAAAATTCACAAAAATTGGCAAGAAGATGCTCTATATATTACCGAGTTGAAACTCGAGCCTAAAAAAAATGAGGAGTTAGAGGCTCCAGAATGACAAAAAATTCCCAAGAAGAGTTGACGTCATAATGATGTCAGCGTTTTCATTTCAGCTTTAACTGAGCAAAGTGCAGCGAGCGCCAGCGAGCTTAGCGCATCGGAGTACATTTGACATTTAAGAGCGTGTAATATTTTCTTATCAAGGCTTTAATTTTCAATCCGCCATTAACGTTAAAACTGAACCCTCTAATGGTGAAATAGCTCAATAGTGGTAGTTTGGACAAATATCAGCTTTGCTTTTGTCGATTTTTTGTCTCATTTGACCCATCTCAGTTACGGCAATAAGGTAGCGTTTCCACACTGGATGACGTCATCTGGTGCATTGCCGCTTCAGTGAGGAGGTGGAAATATAACTGACGTCATTGCATTGCATCCCTAAATTTGGGTCCCGTAGCTTTGAAAATAAGGGGAATAACTGACGTCTTAGTGGTTTCACATTGCCCACGGTTCATATATGGGTCATGCTACCCATGACGTCACTAGAAAATCTTTGACACGCCATTTTTTCGCAACCGCTCGTCCAAACTTAACGATCTTATACATTATTTTGATCAGCTTTTCAAGCTCTTTTCAATGGGATCAATACCGATTGTTTTAGGGGATTTTTGTTGCTGAATTATCATCATTGGCGTTACATGAAACTTAACAAGCAACGGATAGGTGCAGAACGTTTTTCACTTGCGAACTAGGGTCCTCACGCCCACTCCATAAGTCTTCTATTACTGGTTCTTGTGTTTCTTATAAAGGGCAAGGTTGTTGCTTGTTAAACATTTCATAATGATTGCTCATTTCAGATATCAGAAGATATTGGGTTTTTTGTTGGTCAAAAATTTACAGGCTTTCCTACGAAAATTCTTAAATCTCTACAGAATCTTATTTCGTTCCAAAGCTTCAAACTTCCAAATTTTAGCAAGAGGTTACCTAACAAGCATAAATGAAAAGTGAAAAGGTTTGAGAGCCTAAAATACACAAAAACTTATTAACGATAAAACAAAGCTTAAGCATTTCATGTACCACAACAACCACCCCTACATCTTATCAGGTTAACATGCTTCAACAATTATTTTCTCATTGTCAGAATATAATCAAAAGTATTCTCAATAAAGAGAAGTGATATATAGCTGCTTAGAGCGACCACAAATTAATTCTAAGAGATAAAGATCGCTGGGAGTGAGGCTGTGCTGAATAGTTATTCTGTTACGGAGATAAATTTTTAATGGAATTATGTCTCAATTATACAGGCAACATGTGAGAAAATAATTTCAATAACCTTCTGAAAAAAGGCGGCGTGACTTAGAAGATTTAGTGGAAAGATCCGACTTGGCATTTACCATCCTTCATTACACCCTTCTAAATTTTTGAGCCAACGGAATGTTTTTTGAAAAATACTAGTTCCCAAACCCAAAAATGTACAAAAATTGGCAAGAAGATACTATACATTATATAAACAAGTTTAAAAGTCTTAAATGAAATAAGCTAAACGTTATTCTTGATCAAACCTACTGCGGACTCTATATGCCAAAAATATAACAAAAACTTGTGCAAACAATTTATGGTCTTGCTTTGGAAAACTGATAGAGTTTTGTGCATTGGCAACTGTCTGATGTAAATCTTTACTGTTTCAGGTGCTATCAGGCGTCATGGAATTGCTCAAAAAGGTTGATATTATGTTTTTTGACCGGGTGCAATTATTTAAAAGTTCGTTTAGCTAATGTCGCATTTTCATTGGCTACGAAGTTTTTGCGAACCGGCCTATTATTTTTTTTAAAAATAAAGTTTATATCATATTTTCATATTTTTAAAAAAATTTCCAACCTACGGGAAATAAATACAATATCGACTGAATTTTCGATATATACTGGAAATATTGACCATGCAAGCTCAGTCTAAACTCAGACCTCGGGCAATAATTCTCGATACATATTGTAAAAGCAGTTAAGGTGGTAAGTCTAGAAAAAAAGAGAACAAAAATCTGAAATGAGATTTTATGCCCAAAATGGAGCAAAATTTTCATACAATGTATATTCAATAAGTTTGCGTATGGCAAATTCGCTACTCACCACAATTGATCCTTTTGTGTATATTAATACTGCTCAGAAGTTGTGGTATATTCACTGTGGTTAATCAATTTAGGACTTAGGGATCTTGGAATCTTATACTAGTCTAAACGCCATTATTAATAAGTGTAGTGAGCAAAGTTCAAACTAAATTGAGGCTTCGTGAAGCTTAATAGAGGAGTACTTTTCTTAAAATCTTAATTTGATATTTTTTTGAGCGCAGTTTTTTTCAAAATATTGGTTTGTAATTTCAGAACACGATTTCTTCGAAACAACTTATCCAATCTATTTCAAATTTTGACAGTGTGTTTCGCATAATGTCTTTTTCATTTGACATGGCGAATTGGTGAGAATTTACTTAGATCTGCGAATAATGAGCTATGGATATTTATTTAGACGTCTCATTTCATTGTTAAATACTTCAATTGATGATAACTGGTGGAAAAATGCCATTAAAGTCTTGATTCAGTAGCTGCATTTATTATTGCTTGTTGCTCAAGGCAAAAATTTATGGCATTTCAAGTAAACATTTTGGGCAAAATCGTGTTTACCGTGAAGCTTTTTTTGACCTAAAACTGTATTTTCTAGCTCATTGATTTTTCATGAAGCATGGAAAGCTCATTTTTCAGATTGCTTTGACGATTCCTCATTGGCATCCAATCATCATGATAAGATTGCAAGTCACGTGATCTGAAGATGAAAAACAAAACTTGTATCTGGTGAAAATTAAATGGATACGACACAGATCTGCTACGAAAACAAAGACAGCAACTTGATTTCTAAAATATTCATTGGACTTCTTGGTTACACTTAGCGCTTTAAAATCACGCATAAAATTGGACTAAAAGCAATAAACTTTTAATAATTCCTGAGGAGTTAGAAGCTCCAGAATGAAAAGATTTCCCCCAAAAAAATGCCGACATAATGATGTCAGCATTTTCATTTCAATTTTTCTTGTATTTCTTATGAATGGCAAGGTTGTTACTTGGTATTATTACCCGCGTAGCAGGGCCGATTACGATAATAAAAAAATCCTGTTGTGTGATTGGCTTAGGTGATGTTTTTC
>JAYJMG010037325.1:0-10241 GCA_036873935.1 Stomotoca atra
GAAACTGAACCTGCTGTAACAGTAGAAGCTTGTAGATGGCGCGCGTCAAAGCTAATTTGGCTGTTGTGCGAAAAAAAAAGAAGAAAAAAAAAACAAAACATGAACGCCGACGAAACCAAAGCCTTTCTTGCTACCGCAGAAAGTCAATAAGGGAAAATTCAGTGACTCACCTGTAGATGTTCCTCAATGTCTTTCTTATCGTAACTAGTATAACTGTTAAAGATCTTGCAATGCGTTTATTGGTTTGACCGGCAATAAAAAATTACTTTAGCTTTAGCAAATCGCTTTAGCAAAAAGTTACATTAACGAGTTACATTAAGCTTGCTTCGTTTGCCTCAGTAAAACAAAGGGAATGGAAATAACGATAGCTGGTTGAATCTTCGTTCAATGCCATTTTTCGCCTTCCTTCATCAATGCGGGATGCGGTTATTATATAATTACTATTTTCTACCCCTGGTATACTTATTGCTTTGTGTCTGAGAACGTTCTTAACGTAACAATTACATGAATTATCTGGACTGCATTTCGGACAAAACTAGCTATGAAAAATTCAGGGTTGTATACATACAGGCTAGAAATGAGCCAAATAGAGAGAACGCTCGTTCATCGTTGTTTATATAAAGCTCGATGAGGACTTATTTATAAAAGAAGGTGGATGCGGCGGATGGCATTGAACGAAGAATCATCCAGCTACGGTCAAAATCTGGCCATTTTTCCTACTTTTAACAAGAACTAGGTGAATGCATGAGGAGGTACTATGTTTTAGAGGTTCCATTTCAATATTTTTACTTTTTCCGATTACAAGAGACCCTAAATCTACCCTCTCCCTGAAACACGAAGACACACAGAGAAAACGGGAAAACGGGATACTTCGTTTCACAACACAACCGCCTAACCACTGTAAGCTTTACTAATCATTTTGAAAGAGCCAGTTCTGCTGGAGGTATCGTGAAATTAGGATTTTCTTCTGAAAAGATACGTTATGCCGCTAGGCGTGATCACTGGTTCTCTCATAATTTCAAAACTGATCTTTCCGCAAAGTTGATCAGGTACTTCTCTTTTCTACAAGAAATGAAGTTAAATCAATGAAAACTGTAGTATCTAAAGCAAATGATAAGAGACTATGTTATTCTGTTGAAAAAATTCCTACCAGAAAAGGTCAAAAATAATTGACAGAGGACAAATTTAAAACAAAGTCTTTCTATTCTATCCTATTACTTCAACACAAGTCCCATTCGTTTGTTTTGGTGCGTGTTTCTGTTGTTCGTCATTGTTGTATATCGATATTGTTTACCCATGTATAGGCAGCGATTTCTAACATATTCGGCAGTATTGGTATACATAAGAGTAAATAGATTATTGATAATACTGATACATCCATCGATAAACATCGCAGAAGCTATCAAAAAATATTGCAGATCCCAAAATTGTACATTTACAAAAAATTAAGCCTAACCTTTCGTCTGTCGTCAAGCTGTGCGAAAAGATCAGCCACTTCTACAACATGTTTAGTCTATGACAAAAGATAAGATAAAAGCTTTTATGAACACTTCATTGGATACTACTTTAGTAAACATATTGATAAAGAGTGCCCTCTTGACGCAGTCTAACACTGATGAGCAAGATTACGCCAGGTGTCACCATCAAGGAGGGAGGTTTGATGGTAGAAGGTAAAATTTCTGTAGCTCAAATGAGAGCTTTCAAATGGCTTTAAGACCTCTTTAATGGTCACTTCTGGAAGCAACTGGCCAGGTACATCCCTTAATTGATAGCGAGACAAACCACGCCAAACATTGTACCAATCTAATACTAAAAAATATTGATATGAAACTGAACACAAGTAAATACCGTGTCATCTTCAATTTCTTTAACGGCTTCTTCTGAATCAACGTTGTCATCTTTTAGTCGACTTAACTGCCTGAAGCAAACGAAATAGGAAATAGTCAAAATGTTGAGATTTAGCTTAAAACATTTCTTTCTTCCTGCTCAAAAAATTGAAGTTACGAAAATTCTGTGCAGTTTGAATCGAAAGTTAGCTCCTTTACTTTTTTTTCAAACCCTACGAAGAAGAGTGCGTGTTGGATTCAGGCACCAGTTACTTGAAAAAACGAGCATGCCATAAAATAATGAAGTCTGAAATTATTGCACGAAAACATCTGGAGGTTTGTTTAAAACGATGGTACATCATTAGTGACAACTAGTTATTGCCGTTCCAAAGGGGGCACCTGGTCCCATTTTTACGTTGCTAGGCAACTATAGCATTTTCTTTATTAAAAAGTTTTGAAGATTATTTTGTGTAAGATTTGAGAAATTCTACGAGTATATTCAGATGATGACAAAAGAATCAACAAACCATGTCAATAAAAGCAAGGCATGAACACTCACACTGTCAAAGAAATATATTCTTGATTTTAAGCCAGCATTTATTTTTCCATTTTTCATAACTTGAACCACAGTGCACTTGTGCACAACAGTCAAAGGAAAGATAGAAATTATTTGAAACAAAAACAAACACAATAAAACCATGAATTCAAATTTTCATGAAGTAGCAAACCTTTCTTTATCTTCAAGAATAAGTCTATTCAAATATGTTTCAAGTTCGATTTCTTGTTGTATCCGCTTCTCTTCCATGATACTCCATCTCTAAAAATAACAATAGCAGCTCAGAAGTTAACAATTCTTTAGTGAGGTCGATAACCTCTGATAACATGGAAAAGTAAAGTAATAGCTCTATCGGGGGATGTATAAATAAATCGAGTACAACAAATTTGTAAACATTTGCACGAAATCGCCCTTTGCACGAAAAACCAATTTTACTCTAGCCAAATTGAAAAATTTAGAAGGGCACTGAAAAGGTTGTGCTATGAGTTCTGGTTCAAGTCCCATCCACTGCCATCTACCTAGGCTATCATTTAATTCATTGCTTGAATTAAGGTTCAACTTGCACTGGCAGAGCAGGAAGGCTGAAAATCTACAAGTATTAATGCAGACAATACAAATGATGCTAGCCTATTTTCCATTGTTTACTAGGTGGATATAGAGGCTGTTGCTCATCCCTTTCATTTTCTTGATAGATTTGGAGGGTGATGAGGAAGGCATTGTTTAGTATTTCAGGAAAGATTTATATTTTTCATATGCTAAAAGTTATGATGTTAATTAACATCCCTCTCATTTTAACGCCCCTCCCGTTTTAACACCCAGAGTAAAAATTGATTTTCTAAATTAACGTCAATCTTTTGGGGAATTAAATCCAAAAAAAGCTAGAGCAACTTTAGCATAATAAATTAGACGATAAACTGTTTACTTTACTGAAGAATATAATGATCACCTTCTTTTTCACAGCCCGCAACGCAGATGCTATGTCATCTCCAAAATTAAGTTTCTGTTCTTTTGCCAATTCATGAGCTAAAAACCAAATCAGGAAGTTTGAGTCGCAAAGATTTCACAATACTGAAGCATAACTATAATCCTGCCTTACTATCACAAAAAGTTATTCATTCATGTAATATGTGAGTGTTTGAAATTCAGAATGATCAATACGGTCAAAGGAAGCCAGGAGACCACACATTTTTAGCCTGGTTCGTGTACACGCACCTCCTCTTTTCAAAGCAATGTTGCTAGGTCAGTTTTAAAGTTAGTCTGAGGTTGTTAATTCCTTTGTACTGAATCACTGACCCGTACAATAGTTAATTTTGTTTTTATCGAGTAAAAGTCTCCTGAGTATGCCCTCTCATCAACTAGAGACATGGCATCCTAAATTCTATAAACAGAGTTCCATTTAGGTGCATCTCTCATAGATAGCATAAACAGTAGAGCAAGAAGTAATAAACTATATATCAAGACATGCAGTACGATCAATAGATTGTTATATTGTTAGTTGGCTCATCTCTTCTACTTATTTTTTATTTAGCTGAGGCCTACTGGGATGTTGCTGAAGAGAGAACAGTCTCACCTTGTTTAAAATTGGCAACTGCTTCATCATATAATACATTTTCTGTGTAAGCTTGTGCAAGAAAAAAATGTCCCTTTACACTTTTCGGATCGACATCAATGGCATGCTGACAATCAGATATTGCCATGGGCCATTTCTTTAGCTTGAGATAACACAATGCTCGATTCGTGTAGTATGCTGCTGAAGATGGATTTTTGATCTAAAAAAATAATTAACAATATTATCTTATCAATTATTAGATCCAAAGTTAAAGGAAATCCGAATTTTAGCTTTGTTTTGAAACTCTGTAAAAACCATTTTTACTGAATATTTCAAATAAATCTATAAATCAAAACACTCCAAGACACCTTTCCATGTATTTACATTGGGTGGTGAATTCAAAAATGATGAATATCGAATTTCCTTTAAGGTCTCGTAACGTTTTTTAGAATTTAAGGATTCAAATTTTTAAAAGAATAAACAGAAATGCTTATTGCAGTGTCCAATAAAATTCTTTAAAAGTAGGAAAATAAAAAAAATTAAACATACTATTCGCAATGTAATTATTCTCATTCGCAAAAAGCTCTCAAAACAAAGAACAAAATGTTCCACTGCAGGAAACAAGATGTACCAGTAAAATGTTGAGTCGAAGAAAAGATATTGAAGAAGTAAATTTGTGAAACATAAAAATATTAATTTCGGAGAAAGAGCCTTAAACTTTCGGTTTGCATCTGGCAATGACAAATGGCTACCATCTCAAGAACAACTTCGTTCAAGCAAAGAATATTAAATTAGGAAATGAAGAACATGTTTGAAATGAACACCAACATAAATATTTCAACCCATTTGAATTTGAGGCGTTAGAATTATGACTGCTCGCGTTCTTCATAAACGTCGGCACATTTCCATAGTGTTTTGAACCACCAAGTGGCTGTATGACTTTAACCAGGAAGTTAGTGTGACACTATTATTTATGTACATCTCTACACTGTAAACTTACTTGGGTTGACATTAGCAGGTTCAAAAACAATAAATCTCCATACTTGCATACTTACTTCTTAAAGGAGAATTAATGCAAAATTTAAGTGTCCCTTTTTCTTGATATTTTGATAATCACACAGCAGAACATGTTCATATCGATTGAGACGCATGTAAATAAAATGAATTACTTTATTCGTAGAAATTTTTGCGAGAGAAACTTTTGCGATTTTTGCGAATTTTTGTCATTTTCGCAAAAGTTTGACTCGCAAAAAATCTAAGGCTAATTCGCAAAAGTTTATCCGCGCGATATTTTTCAGATTACTAATTCGCAAAAGTTTATCCAGTACTTTTTTTCCTATTTTTAAATCCCGTGTAGCGGAATTAAAGATTTTTTTCAGGAGTTGAGTACCCTCCCAATACCTGGGGGAGGCATCAAAAAAATTAAAAAATGGAGTTTTTTCTTTTGTTTACTCCCAAAGTTTATCCACGCAAAATTTCTGTATACGTAAATTCGCAAAAGTTTATCCAAAATTTTTTGCGAAGTTTTAGTCTCGCAAAAGTTTCTCTCGCAAAAATTTCTACGAATAAAGTATTTATACTTACTTTATGAATGGATTTTATTTGTAAGGGCAGGGAAGTAAAAGGGAGATCAATGTTAGTTCATGGAATTTTTTCATTCTTTATTCATTCTTTCATGTTTTTTTCAATTCCTGTCGCTGATTTTTAGTTAATAAAAAAAAGCTGAAACATGCCTATGTGTAAGGCAAAAGAAAAATTGAGAAATATCGTGGTACTACTAATCACCTTTTTACAAACCCTCCAAAGCATTCATCTTCTTGTTCTTCCTCATTAGACGAGGCACAACTGCTGTGCACACTGTCTTCATCAATGTTGTTTTGAAATAGATGTACTTATGTGACGTCACAAAATGAAACACGGTTAAAAATAAAAAAACTTTTTTCATAAATTTGAATGAAGTCAAGTTGTTTCTCTACATAGAACCTGGAATTTGCTTTTTGACGTTAATTCTTCATAAAGCAACAAGAAAAATGAACAAATTATAAATTTACACTCACAATTGCTTTTGTGTAACAGCCAATAGCATCATCATAATTGCGTGCAGCAAATAAACGATTTCCTTGCTCCTTTAATTCAACAGCTGTACTCATTTTAGCTTCCGAAGTATTACATTCCTTAAAAATAGTGTTTAATTTAATTCAGTATAATAATTCAGTTTTTAGACACAGTTTATAAATACAGTTACTAATACAGACAACTCTTGGATACCGGTTCAGTTTTACGAGGCTGTCAAAAAACACTATTCTCATCACCATGACGTTATTAGCAAGACACAAATCATATTGTTAGGAATAATGTTTAAAAACCAAAAGAAGACTGGATATTTGTTTTTGATTTAGTATTGTATGTCTTGTATCCATTTACTGCCACCCAATTGAGGCTAACAATTCATTCTAAGCCTGAAACTAGAGTTTTTTATTTGGAATGTTGTGAAACCCCTTCCATCTGTGAAAAAAATCATGACAAAATAAATTTCACAGCTGAAGAGAAAGCAGAAGGAAAAATACCAATTGCCTGATTGTACGAATGGATACTAACAAACGGAAAACCAAAGCATATAGACTTTTTGGAAAAAAATGTCAAGTGCCACCTTGTTTCTGGCCACACCCAATTTTTGCTGACACCCTGCAAACACCAATTGTGGGATCTTGTCACATTATGTCAAAATTTTGCAGGCTTACATATATAATATTGATAATACTTACGGTCCTTCTTATTCTGGTGTTTCGGAACGAAAAAAGATTTTTGAAAAATTTTAATGGATTGCTGGATAAGATTTTCTGACTTCTTTTAAAAAGAGAGCAGCTCAGCGTCAACCTCTCTCTCCTCGCCCACTTTTTAAATTTTAATTCTCGACGGCCCCTGTATCAAAAGATATTATTTCTGCTTTCCACCTTAACCCGTGAGTACTGAGTCTCCGACTGACCATTTTGCCGCTCACACAACTTTGCTCGGAGAGAGTGGAGAGGGAGAGCCAAACATTTTTTTGTATGGCGGTGTCTTTGTAAAACTGTACGTAAAAAAACAAACAAAAGACACACAAAAACACACGTTACAGAATCATTTATATCTGGAAAATCATTGAAGGGCTTGAGCCGGAGGCGAAAATATGTTTGATTAGCGCCAATCTTGGCATACAAATCCGGTTGGTCGGCAAAAAATATCGCTAATATATTTACGGATATGGTGTCGTGATTAAACGTACTCGATCTCATCCTAATTTTTGATCAAAAATATACCACACTGCGCGAAATATTTGTGTATGAAAACTATGGGGTAAACATTTTTCTGAGGGGCAAACCCAGACTATATAATGCTCTAAGTGTCAACCTCGTTCTCACCAGGGCCTTTTTTCTTTTTATGATTCTGCAAGAAGGGGATCAGAAAGATCCAAAAGGCCCTCAGTGTCATTTATAGATGGTTTTATCCAGTTAAAAAGATGCCTGGAGCATTTTTTCGGGAAAAATTTCGCGTGGACATATTTTCGCGAATCACACTTCACCAAACTTTTCGCGGAGTCATATTTTCGCGAAAATTTATCCACGCGAAAATTAATCTCCCTAAGGTATATTTTCCTTTTCTGTCCCGTCCTGCTTTCAGCGTTCTTCAGACAAAGTAAAGAGCCCACTTGCCAAACTAGACTTGGCCTTTTTTGTATTATTCCGGCTACGAAGCCTGTCAGACTCAATTCCCGTTTTTGAAGCGTGGCGTGGCGGAGAGTCTGTGAACAGGCTAGGTACAACAACGCGGATTCCTAAACGCAACTTACGCTACCGAGTTCGAAACATTGAATTTCTTTGCTGTGCTAGGGATGATATGGTATGTGGTGAACGGTGAGGGCTTAGGGCTTCTTTTAGAAATTTGCTCTTTAAAAAGTAAGTCATTTTTTACTTGCCGACTGGCGCCGACTTGAAATTCCCATAATTTTCTCATCATGGATTCGGTCGGTCGGACGACGCTAACCAAACATATTTTCTCCTTCGGCCTTGTCACAAATATATTGATGGAAAATATCAAATTCAAGTAAAACAGTATATATATATTAGACGTGGACATTCATGCTATAAATATCCACTAAATCGTAGTAAATATCAACAGCTAAGGCAAAATAGCCTGATGATCCAAGGGGCAAAGCTGTTTAATATCCTTCCCCCAAGAAAGTATGAAACTTGAAAAATTTGCAAACTGAACTATTTAAGGCCACCATCAAAAATATGTTTGGTTAGCGTCACCCGACCGACTCAGATTGAAAGAAGAATTGCGAGTCGGAGAGTCGGTATAAATCACGAAATATTCAAATTTAAAGAATGGCAGTCAATTTATGCGGGCGAATAAAATTTAAAATTTCAGCTGCATGAAGCACTCTTTCCAAAAGCAAAACTGTTCTCGCTGCGTGCCATCTTGCTTATGATGCTCCGTTCATATTTTGCTTACGTAGTCAGACATCACGGCTAAATTATCCAATTTTCCCGATATTATCCTGATGTTATTCCGAATATTGTCGTTCCGTGATGGAAAATGGTAGCTAGCAACTTGCAGCGCTGAGAAAAATTTGGAAATTTTGATTCCGACCGACCGACTCACTTTTGAAGGTAAAAATGACGCTAACCAAACATATTTTTGATGGTGGCCTAAAGGAAAACTTGATAAATTCCTTAATGATCAGTACGGGAAAGTTCCCCTCCCCAATTCAGAGACGGTCTCCAAATGAGGAGACGTCTTCTGATCGGGAGACAAATGTCTCCCGATTCGGATACGTGTCCCCTGATCGGGAGACATTTGTCTCCCGATATCAGAATACGTCTCCTCCTCATTTGGAGACCGTCTCTGGAAATCGAGGAACGGACCTCAAATTCCAGGATACACAGTTTGCAGAAGAACAGATTCCAACAGTATTCTAGAAATGCATAAACTTGGTAAACAAAATTGGTGGAGATCTCTAGCTTATAAATATTTTGGATTATTAAATGTCGTCCGGCCGGCCGGCCGAAGCAAACAAAAGTATGTAAAAGAAATAATTGCGCAGGGGTTTACATTTATATATAATAAATACCAAACTCTGGTAGCTAACTTTGGCAGAGGGCCACCACTTGATGTACTTTCCTTCAAAAATAAATAAAATAAAAGCCAAGAGGAGAAAAGAAAAAAAGGCAAGCACAAAATATATAAAAACAGTCGTTGGGTGTCGGAACAGTCCGTTTAGAAAAAAATTAAGTGTTACAGTTGGTCAACACTTCCTCTTTACTATTCTTGGGCAAGACTAATCGTCACAATATTTTGACGGCCAACCTGAACCTTCGCTTGATCTATATACATGACAGCGACTGACTGACTGTTGACTGTGACTGATGGCGACGCGACTTTCCACCATAAAAAATCTTGTCGTAGCTTCCTCCTACCATCTTGGTCGTGAACGAAGGCTAGTTCGTTCAAGGCTTCTCTCTTCTATATGTACAGACGGGGGTAATAATGTTTATGTAATCACTAGTTTTTACAAATATCAGTTGATTTTTATGTTTTGAAGCTTGAAAAGTAATATTTTGTTTTTACGATAACCATAATTATTTGAAAAAAAATTTAGTTGCGAGAAAAGTAGTTCAAATTCTTATTTCATTTGCAGTATGCACTTCCTGTTACTGATAATATTCAGGCACATCGTAAGTATTTGGGCACATACTTAACATTCTTTTGTTAATGAAATGCAGGAATTCTAGCGTACGTAGTAGCTGGGTGCGAACGAGGAATCACAAAAAACAAACAAGTTGAATACCATTTTATACTCGAAGAAATACCTAATTCCGTCTTTTAAGACCTAATAAAACAGTATACCATGGAATTGAACGATTAGTTGTGTTCGATCAATCACAAGAACGAAAAAAATGGAAGTGTGAAATAATGTTCATGCTCAACAACAGGAAAGAATTATACGATCATTTGGGTAAGTTTTTGTTTTGTTTTGCGGAAAAAATCAGTTTGCTATCTACCCAATCCAGATAGCTGACTTAAATTATGATGAGTATTGGAAACTTCAGTATTTTTGATACACTCCAAATTAAAGATAACAAATTTTGATGTCAGAAATCAATTTCAATTGTTATAATACGGGGTAAAATTGTCATTTATGGGGTAAAAATTGGCGCTACTCCGTAAAACCCCGTAATTTTTGTCCTGTACACGCCTGTTTCGCGGCGACGTGACGATAAATTCCGCGTTTTGCAAGATATGCCTCCAGAAAAACATTCATAACTTT
>JAYJMG010037436.1:0-10241 GCA_036873935.1 Stomotoca atra
ACCTGGTTTTTACAAGATAATGTTTATCCTGACAGACTCTAATTTATCGTTCAGCAAATGGCAGTTCTTTACAACAAATGCTCTCAACAAAAGATGCCATTGATATACAGTGCTGGCATTTACATCGATGTTAATTTTCTGTCCTGCTTGAGTTGAGTTCATTTGAGTTACTTTCAAAGCTTTCATCGTCTGAAAATGTTGTCGATTTCATGATAAACACATATAAACTACACTTGACTTTAAGCATAAAGAAAATCGTATCCGCTATACTGACGTCACAATGTATGTCACGTGACTTTTTAAAACCTTGATTTTAGGCTTATTTAGGATTTTAAATGATTTTTGGTAAATGAAATATTATTTCTTAGTGAAAAATGGACCTTATATCAAAAGTTTTGTTCTACACGTTAATTCTCCTTTAAAAAAGGTGAAAAGAGTTAATAAAAAAATCATTGCATACACCATGCATTGCAAAAATGTCACGTTCTTCTAGCACGAATACCTCCTTCACACAGCCTCCTTAATCCGAACGGAGACCAATTGGACATTTTTGTCATTACTGTTTGCACATCCATAATTTTCTAAGTGTTTGCTTTCTGCTGTATGCATATGTTAGCCTGCAAAATAATGAACTGGCAAAGAAAATATTCATAAAAAAACTACGGCATATCAGGAGATACGGAAATCACTATTCTCGGGGAAACATTTTAACAAACTTAATATTCAACTCGCAAAATTCGCCGAAGTTTCGTCTCTCTTTAAACGTGAGCCAAAAAATTCGTAGTAAAAATTAAAATATGAGTAATGTTTCAACTTTTTGAAACATATTGTTTAAAAGGGAATACAAACTCGTTTCGTACGTGATTCTTTATTTTTTTTGAAAAATTTTCAGCATCACCCGCAGAAACAACAACAAACCCAACAACGAGTACAACTACAACAGTAGCAGGAAAGGTTACAACTAGAGGTAAGTTTTTCCGAGGATGTTGTCACAACGTTGTTTGACCATGATGTGCTTGGTTTGATGTCAGAAATTATGGATTAAGTATCCGTAAGGAAGATATAACAATATTTTCAATCGGTTCTTGTCAATTTCATTTATTTTTATTTTATTTTATTTTACGTAACAGCAAGACCAACAGAAACAACGACAAGACCGACATCGAGTGAAACTACAACAAAAACAGAAAAATCTACATACAGAAGTAAGTAATCATAAATCAATATTAAAGTTACGGAATTTAACCCTATTAGCCATGACTTTTTTGACGTTCAAAACTATGGGGGGTGTGGTGCGAAATAAAGTAACTGCGCCCGATAACATTGGAATGGTTTGTCCTCAAAATACGAAACTTTGAATGTTAGTAAAATTTTATGTAAGCTACAATTTGAGATTATGTTTTTCATAATGGAAACCATTTTGTTTGCTGACATCAGCGTTTGTGTTACCATCAATTCATCAAATTTGAAAATGTGCAGGCAAACTTAAATGCTTATAACTTTTCAACAATACAGGCAGTCTTAATCCTGTTTTGATATTCTAAAAAACAGAGCTTAATGGGGAGTACCATCCAGACTTTTAGAGGAACAGACAACACCATGTTCGTCACGAGAAACAATGAATTTTGTTGTTTTACAGCAATTTGTGTTGTTGGGCTGCAAGTGCAACTTGTTGCTTTTTCTGGAGTTAGGAAACCAAATTATATAAAATATTTAACTCGTTTTTTTTATTCTAAAAATAACCGGTGGTACAAAACTCGATACTTTTACATCAAAAAAACCCTGAGATAGTATATTTTAAAAGTTGGATTTGTGACGTCATTACAATCATGACCCGGTTTCTGTCGTTATAAGTATAACTCGACATTTTAATCTCGGAATTCATAACTTGGGATTTCCCTGCCCCATAAGAATTACGTTTATTCATTAAGCTCCTTCAAACATTGCGACTTTGTAACTTAATACCTAGATCTTACTTCTTTCCTCTTAATTTTAAGAAGTCTAATATTTATCGACATCTTTATAGTTTTTTGTCTTTCTTCTCCTATCTTTTCTTTGTGGCGCTCTTCCTTGTATTGGCTCTGTAGCAAAGCAGAATGCGATTTTTTTTAAAATAAACGAGTACCCTGGATGAAGGAAGCAATTAATTTATCTTTTTTTGCTAATAGGCGCCGTGTGTGCACTATTTATTTTTGGAAGTTCCGTGTTTGACGGTGTAAACTCCCGTAGTAATATCAAAGGGACTGAGCATCATGTTGGGCTGCTCATATCAAAATACTAGAAAATCTGTAGGAAAATGTTAGACCAAGGTCGTAATTTAAAGTTAGTTAATTTGCGGTACGCAAGCAAATTTAATTTCAACATCTCATTCTCTCCGATGGGTTTGTTCTGACAGTTACTGTATAATGTTTAAAATTCTTTGACCAGTTCGCTTTTAAGTACTTTTTTAGATGCACCAATTTTTGGTGCACGGGAACACTAGTTCAGAAAAATTTGAGGCTGTAATGCCCGATTTACAGGATGATTCGAAAATAGCCCAATGTGTCCTCAGCCTTAGTTCAATGTTTTTCCTAAGAACGCGTTCTGATTGGTTCTTTTGATTGGATACAGATTTATTTTCGAACGTTAAATCAAAACAAACGAAAAGAACAGTCGTTTCTGTTTCGAAAACAACTTGGTCCTATAGACGATTTTCACGCTGAGTTATTGTTTACTTTTTCGCAGACGCGCTAGGACACTGGCAGGCAAAAGGCGAAACAACAACAACTCAAGCGGCGGAAGCACGTACAGTGCAAAATGGCCTGCGCCACAAAAATCGTTGTTAAAGCTGTTCACTTAGCCCAAAACACATGAAACTTGGTACAATGTATCTTTGGGCCCTTGGTAACATTTTGAATTAGGTCACGTAGTTAAAAAATGATGACGTAATCAAAAATTTTGGTGACGTCATTATAGACTTCGGTAAAAACGTTTTTTTAAAACTTCGATATCTTAATGTGCCGACGTCAGCAAAATGCATGCCATCTTTAAAAAAGATTATATAATTGAGTAAACTTATGTTTTATAGCATTCAACATTCGCAAAAACATATAAAATTTGAAAACCAAAAAATATTATTACTTTAAAATTACCACAAAATCAAAAAATGACGTCATAATTCAAAATAGCGGACGGGTACAAGAAAAAATTTTCACCAAAATGATCACAGATAAAAGTTAGGAAGGCACTGCGAGTTTCAGCTCCATTAGTTTTCTGGTTGGAAAGTTATTGAAGTTGAAACACACCCGCGGGCAAAAAAGCCCCCCCCCCCGCCTGGGATAGGGTTAAAAGCTTACAAATCACTTGAAGCTTATAACTTTTTTGTATCTGGACATGTTCAATATGTGTACTACCACCAAATTGAAAAAACTCATAAAATCAGAGGTAAGCACAGCAAGGGTACCTTCATTTTATAGCTTTGTCTTACTCCTACTAGCTTGGTTTAATTCGCAAGGATCATTAGTTGTGCCAATTTTTTATAGGAATTTTAAGTCCACTACTAACGTCCTACTGGCTATTTCAGGTACTACCTTCACAACGCCAAGGGCAAAAAAGAAACTTGTACAAAGTATGGTAATAATCGTGAAAAAAGAAGGATGTGTGTTAACAGGAAATTGCACCTGCATTGCAGGGTGAAAGACAGATTCCTAACTTTGAATGCATACAATCACCAAGCGGAATATATACATAACTGTACATATACTAAACATAAGTCAAAAAAAAAAAATACACACAAAATATCTCATAGATTTTAACTCATATTTCTTTTATTTTTCACCAAACTTGGTTCTGTATGCAGCCATGTAGCAGCTCTACTATTCAAACTCCAAGCATGCTCATTACTTAAATTAAACAAACAAGCATGCACAAGCAAATTAAGTTCTTGGAAAAATCAAGGAAGCAAGCAGAGCCAGCACCATTGGTGAAAATAACTTTTTGTCGCCCAAAAAAAGAAAATCTTATTCCAGATATTGATGCACCAGAGCATGATCTAAAACATTAATTTAATGAACCAACAAAAAGTTACTCAGAATCTTTTAAAAAACGTTCACAAGAGTCTTGTGGGTTTCGAGGAGTTGTAAATAAAAAATGAAAAAACTGATAGTGACATGATGGCACATAATCAGGATGGTTTGGATCCGAAGATCTTTCCCCAGTCAGAAAATGCTTGCTGTAAAACCTCACATTGTCGATTTGTTGCTCCGACCAAATTTCCCGTTTCGCTGCAGGAATCCATATTTTCCACAAGTCACGAGTCACCTCATCTTTTCCAAAAGATATACGATAAAATTTGAGCAATTTGTCACCCTTTTTCTTCGTTTGGTAGAACCAAAAGCGAAGCGAAAGAGTCAGTTATTATAACAGAAAATACCTCGTCCTCTACGCCGCCATTTGTTTTGGTTTTGCCTGCCAGCAAGTGCGCTTGCGCAAAACTACTGCTTCAAAATGTAACCATGAAAATCGTCTTTTGGATAGTTGTACTTTTTAGTTATTGGACTGCTTACACGCTTTTCTTTTTATAAGAATGATGTTTTTTCGTTTCAACATGGATATTCTTTCTTAACTTTTGGCCAACTATCATTCACGGTATAAGCACGGGAATTCGAAATTCGAAAATCGAATGTTTTTATGACGTATTCACGATTTTCATGTTGTTTGATATTGTTTAAATCACTCAAATTTGATGTTTTTCATAGAATCATGAAAAAGTGAAAATATAAGTTTTTGATGAATATTCTTACAAAGTGTATTCTAAATTTTGTAAGCAAAAATTCAAGATGAGTATATTTTTAGTATATTCTTAACTTTTTGTACCATTTCATCTGCAATATTCTTATAAAGTATATTCTTATAAAAAGAAAAGCGTGTATTCTGTGACAAAAGTGACACGTTTGCAATGCAGACTTTTCTTTCGATCGTTCGATCGTTTTTGTTTACAAAGTTTTGTTAAGCTTGGTTTCCAATAAACAAATTCTTGTCGTGCGACTGTCGCACGATCATCGTGCGACTCATTGGAAACGAACTGTCGTGTGTGGAAATAAGATCGTACGACACTTTGAATGTCTTGCGACAGGTGTCGTAGAGATAGAACGTGTTCTATTTCTACGACGATCGTGCGACAGTTGTGAAAAAATAAATCACGTGAAAGGAATGAAGAGAGATTTTTATCGATGTTTGGCAGATTGAAAATTAAAATTTAAAGCATACGTTTCGCAACTGGTTATCTCCATACACGAATATGTGCCATTCGATATTTCGAATAACCGCTGTCAACATTCGAATCTGTAACAGCCATGTTTTTGATCAAAATATAAACAAAAATAGCTATTCCATTTGTTGCGATAAATGTTATTGAAAAGGACTTGTCGTGCGACTGGATGATCGCACGACAATGGTCGCGCAACAGTCTTGCGACAAAAATTGTATATTGGAAACCAAGCTTTAGCAAACACGAAAAGAAAAACAAGTTCTTGAATGATACAGTGCAGTGTGAATTGTGCCGTTTTCAGTTCAGATTGCTCAAAAATTCAAGTTTAGTATGCAGTAGCCATAGTCATAAGAAATACAAAATATTTGAAGTTTTCAATTTAATTTTCTATTTTTCTAGATTTTGTGACACTTTTTTTATTCAGTTTCAGCATAGATATCTATGGTTTCAGTTTCAATTTCCCTTTTTACGTATTATGCGTACTTCTTATTTCATGAGTTGCTTCTCTTTTCATTTTGCTATTTACTGACTGCATGTGATTGTTTCATGTATTTATCTTCACCCAATTTAAAATTAGCTAGAGAATAATTGGTAAAATTTAACGATTAATCAGATTTCTTCTTTTTTTTGATTTTTTAGCTCAAATTTTTGAAATAAATAGCCTGAAAAACATAACTTCTTTAGTTGATAAGCTACACTAAATGATTCAGTTTTGATATAGGAGGCAAAAAAGGAGGCATTGTTGTTCGTGTTTTTTTTTTGTTTTTTTTTGCATGAGCGAAAGAGTATTTTTTAGCAAACTGATTGACCGCTATAGAACACTTTGCTGGTTAATCTTGTTGGTTGTTATTTTGATTGGTCTTCTTTTTAGGAAACAAATAAATGTTGTAGAAACAGTTTAGATTGCTTAAAGATTCAAATGCTAATTATACCATAACCCTATTTGGACTGGGGGGGGGGGTATTTTTATCAAAGCCTTTGATCAGGGTTTGTTTTTATTTTCTGGTACTCAATCGGGCGTGATTACCAGACTTCCGCAAATTTGCCGTATGAAAGAAAGATGGTGCGTGTAGCTGTGGAAACCGTTTCGAAAACCAATACCCTCGAAGAAAAAAGATGAAGTAAACTTATCACCCCCATGTCTACTAAAGAAAATGTTCAAGTTCAATCACATCAAGCTTGATGTGAAATGTTTAGAAACTTCTGAAGAAGGACTTTGATAAACATGAAATAAATGAGCGAGTTTATGATTTTCGGGACAAAAAAGATTCGCGAAGACTTTTGCAGTCTTTTTTTGCGTTGAACTTTGTGTTTCTTCGATGATGTTTTATGGAAATTTGAATCAGGATTATTTTTGGAACGATTCTTTACAACAAAATAACACATTTAACCATAACATTAGTTAGTAACTGGTTCTTCGATGAACCGCCAGATAGAAAATGATTTTTGGTGTCAAATATTCCGCTCGTCCCAATCCCAACATAATGTTCTTAATTTTTTCATGTTTAACCCAATTCAGCCTGGGTTTTTTAGGGCTCCTCAGGCCTGGGGGGGGATATTTTTACCCACCCCTATGTATCTCCTAAACCGCTAGCTCAATTACCATGAAACTTTATATGCACATAGCCCATCATGCAAACAACATTTTGGCTGGGTCCAAAATTTGCTGACGTTGAAATTTTTTGCTGACGTCAGCATATTTTTGAGAATCTGTAAAACGACGTAATCGCTTTGTGCTGTCAAATTGTTCTCATATTTGGCATAAGAAAAATTATAAGTGTCATTTTTGAAATCTGCACAAAATTTTAGGTGGAAATGATGTATAACATGTCTTATAACAAAACAAATCAGCATTTTGTCTTTTTTTGGTAGCCAGACCTTGTAAACAAATTGTCAAATGCCGAAAGTGAGCAGATTTTTTGGTAAAAAAGATATCCACTATTTTGGTCCTAATTAAAAGTTAGGAAAAGTTATGAAATTTCAGTGTCGTTGCATTGATATTACAGAAGTTACAAGAGAAAATGTGCAGGGGGGATAAAAATATCCCCCCCCCCCCCCCCAGGCCGAATAGGGTTAATGAAAAATCATATTTTTAAAATTTTCAGTTGGACTTGTGTTTCCCTTCAATATCTTCAATAGCATGTTAGCAGACGGCATCCATGCATAGACTAAAATTTCCTCAATATTAACAATTGAAATTTCAAATATCCTCAATATTAAGGTGGTTCCCCAATAAAAAAGCTATTTTCCACAGATTGTGTTCAATTGTCGATCCCATCGCTCAGTTTTTACCTCTCAACGAAATATGCCGAAAAAGTTTGTAAAATGCTGATTATTGCGGAAATTTTCTCATTAATTATTCATGAGAAAATACCCTAAAAGTGCTTTTGTTCTGGCAGATTTTGCCAAAAGTCAATGCAGAGAAAATAGCGTTTAAAAGTTAGAAATCACTGAATCACTGTCGATGAAGGTTAGGACACGCCCCACTCCCAACATAAGTCAGATGTGTGCCCATACGTGCAAGGCTCAAGTCTCAAGTCTGACGATGAACTGCCGTAAATCTCAAGAGGTTAATTTACCAATAGCGGCACTTGTAGTGTGCTAAAGATCATAAGCGTGAACTTTCCCTTAAACGGGTAGTGCCTGGTAAGTATCGGGACAACAAAAACAATCAAATTTCGACTGGAAAAAGGTAATTTGGGGCATTGTAAGTGGTTGCTATGAGCGTTGTTAAGGATGTAATTTGTCAATGACCGCAGATGGCCAAATTGGCTTTTTCGACGCCCTAAAATGGCTAAATTTGTGTATTTCCACAAAGAAAAGGGATTTTCGGATTCAAAAACTGGAAAATCTCGATTTTGAACTTTTCGAGCTAAATGGATATTTTTTATTGGGGAACCACCTTAACAATTGAAATTTGCACCTGTTGCCAAAAACTAGAGGCTCGATCCCAAATTTGGGCAAAATATCTCAAATGCTCCATTTTTCTTGAAACTTTGCAACTAGAACAATTTGAAGGCGCTGATTTCAAATTCGAGGGTCAATTTTCGACATGTGGCTAAAAACGGACTTAGGAACCTAAATTCGGGCCAAAAATTAAAAATGCTCCGTTTTTCTCGAAAATTTGCATTATTAAGAACAAATCGAGGGTATTGATTTAATCCATGAGTTAATTTTCAAAATTTGACCAAGAACTAGATGTTCGGTCCAAAATTTTGGCAAAATTTTAACAATGCTCCTTTTTTCTTGAAAATATCCACGTACAACAATTCGAAAGTGGTGATTTCAATTTCGTGGATCGTTTTCAAAATTTTGTCTTGATCTGGTGTCTGGACACAAAATAGACTAGAAAGTTAAGACATATTTTGAGTGGCAACATCTATCTCTCTTTGCAGCTCATATTTCCTTTACTCTTTTTAGTGCCGCACTGGTTCCGAAATCCCTCGGCCCGACCGGGCTGTTCATACTAACTTTTAATGAGGACCAAGGTAGTGGAATTGTTTTTGCCAAAAAAATCTGCTCACTTTCGGCATTGGACAATTTGTTGACACGTTATGGCAACCAAAAAAAGACCAAATGCTTATTTTTTCTGTAATAAGACATATACATCATTTCCACCTAAAGTTTTGTAATATAACAAAATATATAAAAATTATCCCCCAGGCCTGAGGAGCCCTAAAAAGCCCAGGCTGAATAAAGTTAAGGTATTAATAAAAGTGCGAGAATGAAAGAGAGCAGAATAAAAAAGTGCGGAAATTTGGGTAAAATTCGCACTAATTAATTCCGCACATACGCCCCAAAAATTGACAATTCGCACTAATAAAATCATCACTACGCAAGAAAAACAAACATTGTCACTAACAAATTCCGCACAATCTGGCAATACAAGTCAGTTTTCACCACCATAGAAGAACAAAAAATAAATTTAAGGCCTTTGTATTTGTACCGCGAATTAAGTAATTATATCACTTAATTTGCTTTAGTTTCATAACAAAAACGCAAATTGGATTATTTATGCTTTAAATACTTTTAAAAATATCCCTTAAAAAGGCCAAAATTGCACTAATAAGTTCCACATTTCTTTATAACGTACCAAATTCGCACTAATTAATTCCGCCCAAATCTAAAAATCATTTCAAATCAATCAAATCATTTTTTGACGTCATTACCATTTTTTCTGTTTTTTAGCATTTTGTCATATTTGGCGCCTTATAACGTCCGCCAATTTTAAAAATTATAAAAACCCGGAAAGTATGTTAATGTCCTACCCTTTGGCTTTCAGAATCTCAAAACAGAATTAAAAAAATTGATTGCAACTTGAGATTTTGTTTTTTAAAGAGGACATGCTTTTTTGACAAAAATGATCGAAAAATGAAAATTTTTGATAACGTCATGACAAAAATGCTGACATCATCAAAAAAAATTTTATGCCAATGGGTTCCTTTTATGTTGCTCTATAATCATACCAAGTTTCAAAAAGCCCGGTTGAAATATGGTTAAGGTATATCATGCAATCATAGTCATAGAAATATATACAAGTTATTTGAAGGTTTGAATCCAATTTTCAATTTTATTTCAAAAGTTCTTTTTCTAGATTTCGTGACGTTTTTGTTTGTTTTTTTATTCATATTCAGTTTAAATTTCCTTATTATTTATATACTTCTTACTTTATCATTTACTTCTCATTTAATTTGACTACGTACTGGCTGTCGATGTGTTACATTATTTTTTATCAATTTACTGTTTTCCAAGAAATTTTAATATAAATGATGGTCTGTGACATTGAATAACTTCTTCGAAAGGACAAATTTGGGGCTTCAATGGAACTTTTTATCTTTATTACCTTTTATCATTTTTGACTTTCTGCGGTAGCAAGAAAGGCTTTGGTTTCGTCCGTTTTCGTGTTTTTTTTGTTTTTGACTTTCTGCGGTAGCAAGGAAAGGCTTTGGTTTCGTCTGCGTTCATGTTCTTTCTTTTTTTTTTTCGCAAAACA
>JAYJMG010037658.1:0-10237 GCA_036873935.1 Stomotoca atra
GATCAACATCGAAGGTGTGAACTTATTTTAAGTGCTCTTGCAAAACTGCCAACAAAAAATCTTTTAACCCATTTTTCGGGGAAAATAATAGAAGTTTTGTAAATAAAAAATATTGCATATGAAAGTGTAAGACTTCCTCTACAATAATATCCAAAAATGAGAAAAGTGACTTTTGTTCGATTTTTTCCTTTACAGTAACTTTAATGCAAACTTGTTCTTTCTTACTGGCATCAAAAACTCAAGAAAGTTGCTGATTACAATTATGATTTACTCAAAGGTTGTGATGTTTCGAAAGAGGTCCTCATGAAATCACTCATTGGTTTTCACAGTTTCACACGTTGTGATATGATTAGTGCATATGTAGGTAAAGGAAAGGTAAAGCCTTTAAAGTCGATGCTAAACGATACGATATACGTTCAAACCTTCGCTCAACTAGGAGAACGCACTGATGTAAGTAAAACTGTGTTGCAAACTATCAAATCATTCGTTTGCCGCATGTATGGATGGAAAGGGATTGATTCCGTGGATGAAATACGCTATGGAATGTACTGTCAGAGTGCTGGGAAAACTTCTTGTGAACAATTACCACCTTGCATAGATGTTTTAGAATTACATGTCATGAGAACTAATTATCAAGCACGCATTTGGAGAGAGAGCTTGTTGCAACACCAAAGTGATTCCACTAGAGAATGGTTGGGCCTTAGATGATGACGAAGCACTTTCAATCAGGTGGATGAGGTGTAACCCAGCTCCAGAGGAGATAACAATGTTACACAATTTTTCTCAATATTTTTGATTTCCGCATAGTATTTCATTTTTTTCTTCTCATGGCCTTTTCATTTACATTTTTTATGTACTCCAAATAAATTTGAAGATTATTTTCTTTTTACAGATACTTAAACTGATGTCTTGCGAATGCAAAAATCGATGTAACGACCGTTGTCCATGTGTTACAAACACCTTAAAGGCATACCTAACAAAGGATTATTGTGGGTCCCACGAAAATCAAATTGAGGTGAGAGAACTTCCCAACTAAAAACATTGACTTGTCAGAAGCTACAACTTGCTGCAAAATTGTAAATGTTCTTTGTTAACACAAAGTTGAAGAGTTCCACACTTAAAAAAAGCTGTAAAATCATACCGTTAGAACAGTAAATGCTGAAGCAAGTGACCTCCGTGTGTTTGTGAAGGGCACTCAGAAAAACGAGCTGATTCAATGACAGAAATAACACATAAAAAGTATCCAGAAGTATTAAAAAGCAAATGTCACTAACCATTGTCGCATTAAAACCTGTTTTTAAACGACGTTGAGTATAGATTTATCCACTATCACGTCTTCTTCGAATCAATCGCCATTTTATTTTGCTTCTCAATTGAAGAAGCCAATAGTGAGATTAGACAGACCGGATTAGTCGGACAACAGTTTGTAAAATGGTGTGTGATAATTGAGAAAGTAAATTCGAATTTAGAAACCATAGCATTGCATCGTGTTTTTCATGAGAATACACGATTGTAATATAGAAACATTTTATCATAAAAAATTGAAACAACCTGGTCAGTATCATTCAGCTGACACAAGGATCCCAGATTGGCGGCTGCGGGTTTCAACTTAAAAATTGTTAAGCCCTGGGTAGTTTAGTATGCCTTTAAACTGCACGGATATGTGTTCCTGCAATGACTGTAATAATTCAACAGAAATTGATGTGCCAGACTACGAAGAAACGGACGATGAAGAAGATGACTAATACTTACTATGTTCTTTTTTCAGTTATGGAGCTTTTTACAAACGAACCCTCATTATTGAACTTTTTATATATGTGTATTTTTTTTCTTATTCCTGCCCTCAAATCTTTATTCACACCGACTTAAAAGATGTCAAAGAGATAATGGCTTTTGAGTAAGTTTTGGATATTATATTAAACGAACTTGGTATAATACTGATGTATTGGCTATGCTGCTTTTTCTTATTAGAGCCTCTGCAATGGAGAGAACACAACAAGAATATCCTATACAACTGAAAAGTGTTTTAACATCAAGACCAACTCTTTCTTAACAATAAACTCTTGGATAAGGTGAATTATATACCAAAAAAAGTAGTTTTTATCAAAAAATAGCAAAAAATGATTCAAAAAGCACTTCTGCAGGGAGAGCCACACTGAAATTCTCGTATTTTGGTTGTTTACAATTCTACTCCCTATCACTACTCAGTAACTGTTGAATGAGACAGTAATTCAAGGTTTAAAAGTAATATTTTGATATTCAGTATACTCGATACAGGGTTCCTACGATGGAGAGGTGCAACTCCTTCAAAAGACACTTTTAGACTTTCCAACATAGATTTTCTGAAACCCCAAGGAATAAGCTTTCCAATGATATATAACATAAATCCCACTTATAACCCAAGTCATTTCATTTATTTTCTTGTTTAACTTTGCTTTATACTTTAAGTGTAGGTTACAGGCTGGTCCTAATGTTTTTTTCCCATCTGTGTGAGGCTGAGTGTTGGCGCGCCGTAACACATGTGTAAGGCTACTGTCCAGAGTCACAAGTTCTGGCTCACAGATGGGTTTAATCTGTCTTGTTTTATGGGTTGTTTTGTTTTCGTTCCTTGTTTTTGTTCCTTGTTTTTTTTGTTTTTTACCAATATTGTTATTTATTTTATTTTTTTGTTTGTGAAAGGCAGGCCTTTTCTTTATTTTAAATTGACAGGTTCAATTTTTTTATACTTGGCTGGTCCATTTATATATTTTGCTTAAATTTTTATACTTGGCTGGTCCATTTTTTTAAGGGTACAAACCTTGTAAGAAGGGAGGTTACTGATCTTTTTGGTATCAGTGCCTTGAGAGAGTGCTCTCTCAACAAAAATTATTTCCGTCTTCGGGAGGCTTTTCAGGCAGTTTCTGTTTGTGATTCATTTTCATGTTCCTTTTTTGATACCAATATGGCCCAGATCCCATGGACTACAATGGAACAAATTGGCTCCAAAGTCCAGGTGGTGGTGAAAAGTCGTCGTGTCAATCATTGCAACTTGCGGTCAAGTTGCTCAAATATGGGTAATTCTGTTGAGAATGTTTGCGAAAACTGGGAAATTCCAACAGCAACTATGGAATACTGTATTTGCTCTGTTGTTACGATGTCCAATTTTATCAAGTATTTACAACATGAATGGAGTGTGAAACCTTCAGGGGTTATTAGTTACATAAATGCTCTAGCCCACTTTTTAGATTACAGACGAAGCATTGGTATTACCACAGAACAAATGGCCACATTTTTGGCCTCCAAAATCTGCAACGAGTAAGGAAATGTCTATTGAAAAAAATGCGGGTGGAATGGAACACAGTACTAAGTATAGATTATTTGTCCAGTATAAACTACGTTAGATGAAATGCAAAAAGTGATACCTTATCATGCTGATAAATTTACACAGATTTTACTCAACAGCAGTGACGATAAAGCCAACGTAGCCGTGCACGACCTTTTATTTGCCACTGCTTATGTCATAGCTGTCCTTTTCCTACTTGTGAAGCCATTCAGACCAATGACATTTCAATACTTAATGATAGCCATGTTTCAAAGCATTAAAGAAGATGTTATTATTGATCAAACTGTTCTTGTTACATGCTGTTACACGCTATTACCGTTTGTGACACACTTACCCTATGTAAACAGAAAACTTTTGGCAACCTTGTTTTTCATTTCCAGGCACATAGCACTTTGTTACCCGCCGTGACATGTTGTGACACTTCTATTTTATTCTTCATCGCTACTGATAAAAATTATTTGGTCTTCTGCAACTGGTTTCACCAGTTTGATTTTGAAATTAATGCTGGCATTGTCGCTATTTTCCACTTCCATTTGCTCGTCGTCACTGTCGCCATTTTTCCCCTTGCTCGCTGTCACTGCTGATACAAGTGACATCAGTGGAAAGGAAGCATACGGGCTGCTCCAACTTTATTTTTGTTTCGTCTTGATTTACACTGCTCTCGCAAAATTCTGAGCAATGCTGTCTGTGTTTCTCGCGATAATCTGGAAATGATTGCAAAAACTTCTTGTATGGAAAGCATTTTTGCCTTCAGTAGTTGGCAAGAAGCCAGGCATCGTACACGGTGTCCGAGAATGACTTCTGCGTTCATTTTTGTGACTAATTTTGTGCGATTTTGCGAGGGAATTTGCGATGGATTTTGCGACACAGTTAAGTTAACATCTAGGAAATATTTTGCGACATATTTCTGTTGTTATAGTTCTGTCACTTAGCGACATATTTACATACACATTTAGCGACAAAGTTAAGTTAACATTCTGCTACATTATCTAGCGAATATTTTGTGACATTATGTGTGCATGTTTTGCGATATTATTTGTGCATGTTTTGTGACATTATTTGTGCATGTTTTGCAACATTATTTACGAGTGTTTTGCGATATAGAGAAGTGCATTATTTGCGATATCGAATAGGACATATTTTGCAACACTTTCTATTAAAATATAGGTAATCAGTATATTTGCGGAATCGACTTATTATTATTATTATACTACAGCTGGGGAAACGAGCAATAAGATGAAGGTGATATCACCAGGCTCTTGGGAGTGTGTTAAACTAACAGGATGGGATCATACATCTGCGCCGGTGTATTTGCGCCATCCTTTCCTATCAGATAGCAAATCAAGGCGCATCGCAATAACAACTTGCAACTCCTGCATGCCCCCTTGTCTCAAATAACCGTTAAAACCCAACGTTCTAAGCTGAACATGCTCACGCAGCTAGATTTTCCCGGGAAGAAGAACAAACAAAATGCAAGTTATTAAACGCTAGTTGTACATTCTTTCTTTAAAATGTTATGAACTACAATGTAAAAATGTACTTACAGCCCGAGTAGACTACTGTTTTCTCTTTACTAGGGAATCTAATGATACTAAACTGGAGTTTAATTTGCACAAATTGCAGAATTCGCAGTATATGCATCAAAAAAAGAGCAGTCTAGCGAGGGATATATGGCATAAACAGATCAGAATGCATTTGCTAAATTAAAGGTTAGTCTGCATGTGAAATCAATCACCCACCATAGTAAAACACAATCCGTCTTACAAAAACCTTACACCACTGGCTAACGCTATTAAAACAACTCGTTTTTAAAGCGGATTTCCACTAGGCGAATAATTCGCGCAATCGAAACATTATTCGTGCAAAGAAAATTTCCACTAGGAAATCAGCCTTTAGATTATTTCAGAGCACTTTGATTGAAACAAAGCTAGCTGTCACGCAGAAATGC
This sequence comes from Stomotoca atra, assembly GCA_036873935.1. Taxonomy (NCBI): domain Eukaryota; kingdom Metazoa; phylum Cnidaria; class Hydrozoa; order Anthoathecata; family Pandeidae; genus Stomotoca; species Stomotoca atra. The sequence goes on from JAYJMG010037658.1 coordinate 5,271, forward strand.
ACATTCGTTGTTTTATTTAAGATTTCCAATCTTTTGATTGAGTTTTTCACAGAAATATCCCTAAACATATATACGATGGCCCTGAAGTGTCACACTGCACAATTCTTGATGCACTGCGCGCAGTTCCTGATAGACAGTGCGCAGTTCCTGACAGATAGTGCGCAGTTCCTGATAGACAGTGCGCAGTTCTCAGAAGACAGTTCTCGAAAAACAGTGCGCGCAGTTCTCGAAAAAACATGTATCAGAATTGTTCAATGTTAATCTTTGTGAAGACTGCATGGTAGAGCGGCAAATTTGTCCAAGTTTGAGGAACGGAGTGTTATCTGAATCGCTTCGATTATCGAGTTTTCAGAGCCATCAACAGCTCTGATTCTTCTTGGTAGACTATTTTTAGCCTTGACTGTATCCAAAAACTAAGCAGCGATGACCTCAGGCTGCTTGTTTGTTGGCATGACTTCCAACCAAAGGATTTTCGCGAAAAACCATCTATGAAACAATGGATGCTGAAGCCAAATTTGTCGTGACCGTCGAGATGCCACATTGCACCGAGGCCAGGCACATACATTCGTCTTTTCGATCTTCTTTTTTTCCTTGCCTGCACCTCTTCCGGATTTAATTCACGTACGAATTCCACGACTGTTTTTTGGTTTACAGCTATCCCGAGATGCTTCAATATTTTCCGATAACCTAAACCGCAAATAGGACGTTACACGAAATGCTTTTCGGTGAAAGGATGCCTTCTTGTCAGAAAAAGGAAAAACCTTTGAAACAACCTTATTCCCCGGACTTCTTCACCTCTCAATCTAGAAAAAGTGTGCTTAAAGAGACCCTGGGAGACTGACTTCCGAAATAAGGCCTCCGTATCATCTAACTGGCTAAGCTAAGTAGATGTACAGGCTGTCGTCGAAAAATCTTTAAAAACATGCATTGTTTAGCTTGTTTTACTTATACAATCATTGGAAAAGGCAGTTCTTACTGTAGAGGAGTAAAACCTCTAGTGAAACCTTGTTTGGCCTGAAAATTTGAGTTTTTCATTACAGCAGGTCAACTGCTGTTTTGTTTATTCTCTTTACATATACATAATAGCAAATAACCAGCAGTCAGTACACAAAATTATAAAAAATACCTAAATTCACCCACGTTCTTGCTGCTAACTGACTTCAGCTCTCACTTCGTCACGATTTTCAAACCCACTTGGAACACGTCTCCGTAAATCAAGATTCTTTAATATCCTCTTCAGAGTTGACAAGCTTATCTTTACATTGTGGCGATGAACAGGAATGGTGAAATTTCAATATAACTGAAACCGTCTGCAAAATAGCTTTCAATCAGCGTTGTATTCATCCACCATATTTAACTTGATAACACACAGCCACAAACATGCTATATAGGCAGTATGTACTAGTTTAATCAACGGACCAGGCTCATGTTTATGTCTGTATATTATCTATATATTATTATTATTATCACCAAGAAAGAAAAGCACAGCACTGTTTTCTAAGAACTGCACGCACTATCTTTCGAGAACTGCGCGCACTGTCTTTTGAGAACTGCGCACTGTCTTCTAAGAACTGTGCACTGTCTTCTGAGAACTGCGCACTGTCTGTGAGGAACTGCTCAGTGTGACACTTCAGGGCCATCGTACATATAAACATGCATAAATACTGTAAACATAAATAATATAAATTTTTTTTATTGTTCAGTGTAAATGAAAATGAATTACAGACATAAACTGCCTGAAAAGCCTCCTGAAGACGGAAATAAAAAATTTTTTAGGCACTGATACCAAAAAGATCTGTATTTTAAATAATTTACACACGTTAACCATGAGAAGTTTTAAGCTTACAGACCGAGTAGGGTTTTAACCCATGACCTCTCGCTTGCCAGGCAATTGTTATACCAATTCTGTCAGTGGTCACACTATTATCTATTAACAATAAAATACTACACAAAGAAAACGATTTCTTTTTACCTATGTTTGGTCTTCGTAAAGCATGAGGACCTACAATGGAATCAAAGGACATAAGAGATTACATTGTACACAATATTTTGACAAATGTATCAACAAAATATGTCGCCACAACCCAGGAATAAATAAAACACAATTCCAGATTTTCAGGTAAGCAACAAATATTTGTCAATAAAGTGGTTAACCTGAAAAGGGCGAATGTGATTAACTATGACACACCACAACAATGTAACACATTTATGGATGGAAATAAACTATTACATGGTAATGTAGCTGAGCTGAGGAATGCTCCAGTTCCGATGCATTTTGACCTCTTAGCTCTATGACAGTATTGATAGCTTCCATAAACAAAGTTAAGTGCCGCAAAAAAATGATCACCACATTGAGGTTATCGTGAGATTTTACTGCTTGATATGCTAAAAAAAAATAATGATTAATGCATTTGAACATAGCATGAAACCACCAACAGGCAAACCGAAAATATTGTATATTTATGATGGTTTCCAAATGGCTGAGGATTTTGACATTACATTTGGCCACTTGTACTTTTTTAACAGGTTTTTAATGATGAGGAATTATCAGCAGGGTATCCTCATCCTAAATAGGTTTAAGACACCCATGGATGTTCATATGGAGAACAATTTAGCTAAATTTAACCAATCATTTCCACATGACCACATACCAAACTAAACTCTGATAACAGGAGCAACATCAACATCAACAAACGAAAGGGTGAATTTGTTTTAAAGCCTTCTAAACCTTCTAAATCTTCCAAGTTGCTTTTGATTGGCTTTTTACTCAGAAGAAACCGTTGCAAAGTTATTATGTGCCAATGGTGTCAAACAAAGGTTCAGAAGGCTTGGGAGATTCATAAGTGAATGCACCCTATATGAACAAACCTCCTAAATTAGCTTCAGATTTCTGTAATATTTTCAATAAATCATGTTTTGGATCCTAAAAAATATATTAAATGTCACATCCAAGCACGAAAAGGTGCAAGATCTTAATTGCAGTTAATAGCAGCATACAAAGTTTTAACCGATTATATATATGTGACTTACTTTATCTACATTGCCAAGCTGTTTTGAGCTTCCCACAGAAACCATTAGACTAACAGCTGTTGCTTTGTCTGCACTGTCTGCTGCTACTGTTGATGAGAGTCACTGTCATCATCCACTAGCGATGTAGCCTGCCTTATAGATGATGACAAATGATTTGTAGCGAATGGAATTAATTTTGGTAAGACAACATAAAGATTCTTTGAATCTCGCCCAGCCACATCCTTGATTTCCAGGGCATCATAAGCGAAGGACATGGTGCAGTAGTGTTTTCGATATTGTTTCTTTCGGCCATCCCTTTTTAGATAAATGAATTCCATGTTCTCAATATCATCTACCGAAGTCAATGAGTTTAACAACTTCAGCAACTCTGACTTCACATCTTCAGCATTTTGGTTATCGAGCAACAAAATGTTTCCCACACCAATTCTAGTCAATTCCTTCTCCTCCATTTGTGACTTTTGCAGCACAGTTTGTCCTGGGTTGTTGAACACGGTAACGTCAAATGTGAATCGCTTTGGAGTTTTTTTGTTTGTTTCACCCATAAACTCTGGCAGGATTGTAAGGTTGGATTCTTGACGACCTACCACCTGAACCTGGCGTGAGGACATTTCTCAATGAAGATATTACTCTTGGATGATCAGCCGGCATTTTCTTTCTTTAGCTCTAAATTAACAATTATTCTAATATATTAAAGGATTTCTATTTACTAAATTTTTTTTTCATGTGAGGGGAGGGTGTGTATGTGTTAATTTACAGTGTATTAAATGCTCAGTATGCTCAATTAGAACCTTAAAAAATATAACTAATGTCAGTTTATTTGATGATACAAATGTGATGATTTGGGGGAAAAAGATAAAAATCTTTCCATCGATTCTTTTAGAATCGATGCATCGATTGAAATAAGCGATTCATCGATTATTAATAAGCGATTTGAAATCGATCATGATGAGCATCCATGTCGAAAGAGATAAATCGATTCAGAGCATCGATCCTTTCCAATAATCCATCAATCGATTCACACTACGCTACAAATAATCCATCAATCGATTCACACTACGCGACACTGTCCACAATTTCACCGTAACAAGAGAGATAGCATGTTTATAATGATCGCTCGTTCGCTTCCTTTGCGCCATATTCAATTTAGCCTGGTCAAGATACTTCAGTTCAAGTGCTGGTCTAATGAGAGAGCCATGCGCGAAGGCTGTTTAGCAACCCACCTCCCTTTTCGTTTGTTATTCCTTCCATCTTTATGTATGAAATTCCTGGGGCCAAGGTTGTTCTGACGATAAAATCCGGGCTAGAGAATTCTTAAAAGAAATTCACGTGGCGCTTACAGCTTTCGCTCACGTCTCAGCAATGCATTGGGGAATTGATGGTATATACCTTATTCCAGGAAATTAACGAAGCACAAAATTAACGCGGATTTTCAAATTTCGCACGAATAAAATACCCCCTAATTAATTTGATCATAAATTTCCAGGGTGTTAAAAAAGTTTCTCCTCAATTTTAAAACCTTAACTTTCAGTACTTAACAATAACGCGACGTGACCACGATCAAAGTCGATCTTCGTTTATAGGCATTGAAGCCAGAGCATGCAAAGCTGATGAAAAATAAATACCAATTTTTTAATCAGAAAGGGTCGCTGTTTTAAGCCAAGCCTAGGTTTCGTGTTTTTTTTTTGTTGTTGTTGGCTAAATCAGAAGAAGCTTAAAAAACTCATCGCTTTCTTCCATTGGTATGTTTGATGTGATAGTTGTCTCGTTTGATGCAGCTCTATCAGCATCAAGTGGGTTATCATCTTCCTCAACATTGTTTTCTTCTCTTTCAACATAATCACTGGTATTTTCGTTAGTATCATCTGAGATCATTTGATGGTCATCGTCAAAGTAAAGCAACTCTTCGGCTATCTGACTCAGATCAACTGTTACAGTAT
>JAYJMG010037769.1:0-17521 GCA_036873935.1 Stomotoca atra
GGCCAAAGAGCAAAGTGCTTCGTATCAACTGGTCGCATCCTGTCGAAACCCTCAAGCCCGCACGGGCTTTTCATTATCATTTGATATACTAATCAAAATGATTGCACAAGATTTGACGAATGTTTACCAAGATTTTCAGCAATTACTAATGTCAAATGTAAGACGATTAAATAACAGGTTATGCTAATCCAAAGATGACAGTTTCCCCAACATGGTTTTGAGGGCACAATCAAATGACATCAGTCTGGATTTTTCGTTGTTAAAACTTTATAAACTCTTAATAAACATCCTTGTTCAAAGCATGAAGGATTTTCTTTTGCAAACTATGGTCACACAGCTTTACTCTTGTGACATGAGAAAGTTCAAATTTCATAAATCTATTTTCTTTAGTTTTACAGTCAAAGAACAGATTAGAGTCTTGTTTATCGTCAACAACTTTCATGAAAATTTTCCACCTTAAAACTACAGCAGTGAGCATTTGGAATTGGTTAAGACAACATTAGTAAATAATTAGGGTGTGTTATCAATTGTTATAGCTTGAAAATCTTAAAAAAATTGTTCTCTACAGCACGATTTTGAATTGTATAAGATCATAAGTGGCTTAAATCAATTCTAGTTTTTTACATGAATAATAAAAGAGAAAGTGCCATTCCAAAAATAACATACAGAAACTAAATTTGAAAAAGTTTTAAAAAATTGTAAACATTACTTCAAAGAACAGCTTACACAAGAACATTATTGCATGTAGGCAGCAATACTGCAAAAAAAAACTTTAGCACAAACATTACATAAACAAAACAAATATGATGTTCTATTTCCATTCAATGTACATTGCATGCTCATAATAAGGCATTTTAACTAATAAACTGAAAGTTCTGAGAACTACTTTGTGGGTGCAGTATCTGTGGAATAGTCCTGTGTTAAATCAACATGAAATAGTTTTTATTAAATGAGCAACAGTGTTACAGTCTTCTTGATGAACAAAACTGTAGCATATTTTTGCAATAACTCACAAAGCATAACATCACTTCATACAACAGCGATATAATCCCGTACTCCAAAACTCCAGTGGCAAAAATTATTTTTCTTCATTGTGTACTTCCAACAAAGTTACGATAAGAAATAACTTTGCAAAAAATATCACATAAACAAAACTAAAGTCTCCAGTAGACACAGTTCAAACACGTTTATTTTACCATGTATTTTTTGAGCAAATAAAGACTGGTGACAAGTGAAAGGAAGAAATACAATCACCAAAATAATACAAACAATGTAAAATAAACATAAATCTTACAGACATGTGATCTGAAGCTGAAAGAACAATCAAGACTGAAACATGATCTGAATAATCACATGAAACACTCAAAAGACCATCACATAGTATCCATGAAAAGTGACAAATGCTGCAAATCAGTGAAAACAAAATTGAACGAAACGCTGCATAAGTAAAAGGAATAAAAAATAAGAAAAGAGTAAAATTAAATTAACACATCACACAAATAACAATACATTCTTAAATGTCAGCTATAACAATACCACACAACAGAGATTTATTATCTCCACAAGCATGCGCTTTCTTACCTCAATCAGTCAATCAGGTGTGTAACAATTCAATTTGATCATATGTTAATCTTAACTGCGCAGTTTCCGAGAATTAACGAGATTTGCTATGATGTATGCAACATTCTAACTAAACATTGTCATTATTATCATATTAGTTACCTTTAAAGAACACATAAGAAATTTTCTTTCTGAGATTAAGTTGCAGCAGTCACATGTTTTTCATTACTTTCTTCAAAATATCAATGTTACAATGGAAATTCTAAGAGGCATCGACAAAACGAGTTACTTGGATAGTTAAAATCGACGATTAAAATCAATGTACAATAAAAATCAATGTACATAAATAAATAAATAAATAAACAAATTAAATAAATAAAGAACATCTGAATAAATAAAATTGATAAAATTGATAAAAACTTAAATAAACAAAAAACAATGAAAAATCATTAATGGAAATCCAAGAGGCATCAACAAAACGAGTTACTGCCTAGTTAAAATCGACGATTAAAATCAATGTACAAATAAATAAATAAATAAATAAATAATGAACATCTAAATAAATAAAATTGAGGAAAACTTAAATAAACAAACAAACAAATAAATATATGGAAGTGGAATAGACAATTATGATACATCAATAGACAGACTCATTGTAATTTTCAAATCTCAATGTTTCAAGCAACTAAGAATTCTTGTTGTAGCAAGACATGTGTAAACTCTAACATAAGGCATCTAGAAATTTGAGAAAAAGTGTTTCGGGTTTCTCAGAGACCAGGTGAACAATTCAAGGACCAAATTTATGTAAAAAGAAAGTCCAGACAATTTTGACATCCCCATTTTAGAGCACTATTTCGTGAGTGTCATGACACTAAATGTTTTTATATGAAGACATAATTTCATGCACAATCCTGTATGCATCTTGTACTAAAACAATATTAGAATAAGTAATACATATCAGAAGATATTTGAATTTGTCAGTCCAGTTTTCACTCATTTTCATAGTTTATCATGTCTTGGACCAGTAATCTAATGTTTGGCAATGTTTTGAGCGACACCTTTCTCATCAATAAGACTGATTTATTTGTGACTATAATAAAGTATAGGATCGTAGGAGTGAAGTGGTAAATTTAACACATTTGCAAATATAAAATTACTGCAATAATAGTTATATTTTATCCGACCGTTATGGACTGTTAAAAAGTGTGTAGTTAAATTTGATGTTTCTTATATATTTTCACCATGGATATTATTGCTATTAGGTAAGAAACTGTAATTTAGCATCCTTTGCAGCCATATAAAATTGTTGAGGTTTTCATAAAAAATGCTTTTGTATCATTCATTCTTACTTTTTTATGATATTTGGAGATGTTAATTATAAATACAAGGAATCCTTATGCTTCTCTCTGTATTTCTGTCTTGGTCGCAAACTCAATGTTGAAACGATAAGTGATAGATTACATATGAACGATGGCTTAACGCCTAGTCAAAATATTTATTGCTACGAAGTCAGATAGTTCATGCTAAATTGTAGGATGGAAGAAAATCGTATTTGTTAGATTTTATGCTCTGCAACCAAGTAAGAACAATGCAAATCCCTGTCCAAAATTTGTTCGAGATGAGTTTAAAATGTAAAATGTGCCGCTGAACCAACCATTACAATCACGTTGCATGCATTCCATAGCAATATTTACATTTTTATGATGTTATTCAGCCTGGTTATCATACTGTTGTAAAACTACAAATCTGAAATTTAAACAAATTTTAACGAACATATGCCAGGGTTAAACACAAACCAGGCTTAAACAACAACTTGTACAAAAACAGATGCTTGAGACATTTAACAAACTTGGACCAAAGCTTTCTATTTTAATTTTTTTGGGTATAAACAATATCAGCAACCTCAAACAGTATCACAATGGTTTAATTATGGGAGATTCCACTGAATGCCACTGCAAAATCAGCATAATGACCATTCTCAGTGGGCAAAATCGTTAAAAAGTCACTGTGGAGGAGGGTATTTCTATTAAAACGATATGCATTGTGTATAGTTTCAATTGAAAATCAGAATGATGTACTAACAAGTTGGGACAATTCAACATTCATGCAAATAATGCTTTTATTAAAATATGATAACAAAACCTCCCACTAACCTGACAGCAATGGTGTTGAGGAAACTCCAGCCATTTCAGCCAATCCACAACAGAATCTTCTTACTGAAAAAAAAACTCTAAAAAGATACAAGATACACACTGAACAGAAACACACTTTTCAGAACACATGACAGCTAATTGTGACAACAGTGAGATCTATTCTTCCCTATGTTTCCGTTATGGCCTATTTATGTCTAAAAAAATCATAAAACATTTCTTGAGTTTTCTCAATGTGATTCAAAAAACAGAGAGGATTATTGTTGTGGAGCATTCTTTGCACGTCTTTACCAAAATACTGTCATAATGGAAGTAAGATGGAATTTTAGTCATTAGAATCCAAATTAAAGTAGATTTTTGATTGCTTGCGAAACCTTTTCTATCATTAACCAGACAGTCAATTATAATTGTAAGCCTAAGAATTTAATTCAGGCCATTCCAAGCCTCATTAATTGCTAATGACCATAAGGTCCTGTTTAGTTTTTGGTTTCTAGTTTGTGGTTTAGGCAAAAATTAATTTTAAAATTAATTAATTATTATTTTCCTGCAATATCAACAATTAACTTAAAACTAATCCACAACTGAAATCTAATTAACAAGCACTCTTAAAGATTTCTTAGAAATCTGACAAATCTAAACTTTTTTCAAGCGTAATTTACGCAGGATGAACAATTTTTACTGTTTTAGCAGACAATCAGAAAAAGTGACGATGCTAGTTTTTGCAAGACTAGCTATCTCAAGACCAGATGAGGAATTTTATTTTGGGTTTGGCAATGTCTCTGTATTTCTTTTTAACACCTGAGTCGTTGAATTTGCTATGTTCAGGGATAATGCCTTAATCATCACAGAAATTGTTTACTCAAGGCTAAAAAAAATTAAAATAATTTCAGCAAGGTTATAATTAATACTCTTTGATGCTAATTGAATCATTTATATACGTTGCCTCATACAAAAGCTACGTTCCTTATTCAACAACATTACACATCAGTTCATTTCTCCTAACCCTATCAGGCCCACAGGACGTATATACGTCAAGATAAGTTACCCTGCGTTCTCTTCGGACGTGTCATGGCATACTGATTTACTAGTTTACTTCAGGTGCTGAGAAACATCCTTTTACGCATTCGAACGAGTGCTTGAATGTTGATTCAAATGAACCTATGCAGAGACACTTTGTACTGGATTGTAACCTTCTCTTCATGCAATGACAACTGCCACGGGCACTGACACAAGTAACTTATGATAGCCTATAATGTTAGTTTAAAAGTTGTGCTTGGATTTAAAGGGTGAATACTAAATGAAAAAATTAGCAGGATGATAAAAAATCTACAACACTAACATGAAGTCTTAAACAACAACAATTTAGTCAATTCATTCTTTCTTAAAAATTGCAAGAAACATGAACGTCATGGAAATTTGCTTTAAAGACTTTGGATACTTTTTTGAAAGTGAAAAAAAATTTGGATTGTTCTGTTAAAACTAAGAATTAAGGAAGGTAATATAAAACCATGGTGTGAAGGTGATGCAGCCATTAATGTGAAACTCAGAGATTACATGTTTACTTCTGTACAATAGGACTTCAGCACAATTTCATTCAGCAATATTTCAAAAAGGAAAAAAAAATTAAAAAATTTGCTATACTTTGCTCGCAATTGCAGAAGCAACTGTGCGCAAGAAGGGTATCCAGAGTCATTAATTACAAGAAGAAATCAAGTTTCACGAATTCTTGGAATAAAATAGCCTTGAAAATAGTGTACTAATGTCTCTGTTTCATATGCTATAAAGCAAGCAGTCTCCTTTAAAAAAACTTTCAATTAACAGAACAGCAAGAAAAACAAAATGAAAGGTAATACTTCATACTTCTGTCCCTTAATCAAACAATTTTAAGCCTTCATTAATGTGCTCAAAACCCCCTGAGAAGATACTAAAACAAAGTAAAGTAATAGAGCATTCAGGGGGTATAAAAGTAAATCAAGCGTGTAATATCAATAATTTAGCACATACATTACTAAGTTCACTGAATACATAGGCACACAAACCAATTAAAAAATTCAGGACATCATTAATGAAGGTTTTAAACTGGATAGATGTTTCCTGCCGTCTCCCAATACCTTGCAAGATTTTCTGATCAGTACTGATCAGTACTGATCAGTACCCAAAAAAATGCAATTTCAAAACTAATCACAAACATTCTAAGCTCATGACTTGACAAAAAAGATCAAATGTTATACAATGTTTACCAAAATTTGATAAAATATACGTCAAAATATTTGCTTAAAATTTGATCAGCCTAGAAAAATCCAATGATTAGATTTCACAATTCAGAAGAGAGTCATTTCTCAATTCATAATAAAAGAATAACATTTAAAGTTTGGTACAAAATAACACACCTGTCAAATAAAAATTGACGAAAGTTTAATGGTGTCAATTTAAATTATTTTTAAACGAAGGAACTTTAGTTAGTGTTAGTTACAGTAGATGCTTAATCGTATCGCTGAAAAGAAATTGACATTCATCAGGATTTGTGAAATTTCAGAAATGATGCCATTTTAGTTTTACAAAATAAAGCTAACTATTCCCATTGAAGAAGATAATTATATCGTGTTTTGATTATCATCACCAATTATTATCAGAAAATCTGTCAAAATTCAAATAGCTACCTTGATTTGTATTGAGCTTCTGACAAGTATGTGCTGAGATAAGTACTAAAAGTTGTTAAATAAGTACAGATTTATCAAGAATAACAAACGGAATAACTGATTTAGTTTGAAGAAGTAGAAATCTAGAAATACAGACACATGAATTTCTTGAAAAGCAACAAATCAGAAAACTCAAACATACAAGACATAGCACAAATTCCAATTGGTCCGTCAGAATTTTCCTTTCTCTTTGGCAGTTACGCCGTTTTTAGAGCCAAGTACAGTTTAAAAAGCAAGTTTGTTTAAAACTTGTTCCTAACAATCAGTTATAATGTCAGCAAATTAATTTTTATGAATTACACCCTATCTCATTTATAAATACACACAATCAATGAAATGCACCAATGAAGAAGAACTTTTCCAGAACTTTTACTATTTTACTTTAAATTTTGCTAAGAAATTGCTGGAAGTCGCTGAACATTTATGAAAGCCACAAATTAAACTCTCTTGAATGTTCCACTCGTTAGTAAGCTAATAATGTCTGTTTATCACCAGTGCTAAATAAAAGCAAAATAAAAGATAATAGCTTTGACCTATTAAAAAAATCCAACATTTAAATTAACTCAATAATCTCTCAGAAATCCTTTCAATTAAGTATTTATGATTAGAAAATGGAAAAGGCTGTCTATTGGAAGGTAATCTATAACAATTGAATGTTATTGATCTGTGGGACAAACCCTTCTGTCTTTACAACAGTAGTAATGTACAATGACTCCATTCGGATACATGGCAAAAGCACTGGTACCTATTCTTTTGTGACAAACATGACATGCTCGTTCTTCAGTTATCACACACTGCTTGCTTTGATAAAAGATTCGCTGTTCATGAATTTGAAGGTGCTCTGCATAAAGAAGACTTTTTAACACAAGCGCAGTGCGTTTTTGCTGCATCTTATCTTTAAGAACATTTACCAAGAACATTGTAACATCTTTGACTTCTGTTGCTGCAGGGAGAAGTTCTAAGGCCTGTGCCACATCAATTTTTTGGTAATGACTGTTTAGCACAGTTAATGCAGCATCTAAATTGGGTTCCATTTTGCGATCGGAAAATACTGACTGAGATAAACCAAGAGACGGTAGATCGTGTGGCTTGAGATACATTTTAACGAGACTGATATAAACATTACGATTTTCGTCTTTGTTTATTTCATACTGTCTCCTACAATACTGCTCAGCCATTTTAGGGTCATTTAAAATGTAAATATAAATTGCCAAGGCTTCTTCGTGTCGACCAGCTTTTCCTAACAGAAGTGCCCGTTCTTCAAACAAAACGTCTTGTGGAAAGTATCGAAGTAATTTCATTGGCTGATAATTCATTGAAGTCTCCAAGAAGAATAAGAGACTCCTTCGAAGATCTCCTAAGTCACCTGGTTCTTTTCCAGCTTTCTTTCGTTCTTCACTTTCAGGTAACGATATCAAGTATTCACGCATCAACGGCATTATTTTTTCCTTGTAACATGATATCAACTTATTATGAAATTCCACTTTGCTTTCCTTCCAATCAAATATTATATGCTCCAAATATTTTATGACCAACTCTTTCGCATTATGCTCAATGTGAGCCAAAACCTCGTCTCGAGGTAAACCCTCGATTTCTGGAGTATCATTGGTGAAGACTTTCAAACCGTCCTCAGGTACCATTTTAAGAACCCATTTTGAATGACTGAAGATCAAATCTAAATTTTCAGCTCCTAATTTTTGTAAGTAATCAATAGTTTTCTTTGGACCTTTCAGGGGACTTGTTTGAAGGTCAGCCTGACGCAAAAGCAAATCTAATGCTTTCTTATGAATACCTTTACTTTGATACAATAAGACAAGTTCATTCACTTTTTTCGCTTTCACAAGAACTCGCTCGCACTCCTCCACATGACAATGGTTATCTTTTAACCGCAACAATGGGGCAATCATGTTTTCATTAGTCATTAAATAGCATTTCAGCAAGGACGTATCAATGATCTGCAAAAGCATTTTGCGCGAATCAATCTTTCCTGGAATTTCTGCACCAGCCTAAAAGAAATAATTATGCAAAATTAAAAATTAAAATAACAGTATATATACCGTAATTCCTCTTTTAAACGTCGCACCCTAATGAGTAAGTAGTGTAATAAACGCCACCCTCTAATAAACGCTGCCCTCTAATAAACGCCACCCTCTATTAAAATGCCGCACTTTTAAATGCGGCATTTATTAGAAAAACCCTGCAACTGCGGCGTTTAATGGGAAAAAAATGAGGACAATATAAAAAAAACACTTTTAATGAAGCAGTTTTACTTTTTACGTTTTATTATTTTTTATAATATTACAGAAAACCATACTTAAATGCTTTTTCTCTGTCATTTCCGCTTTAAAATAAACGCCGCCCCCTGATAAATGCCGTCCTCTAATAATCGCCGCACACAAAAATTCAAAAATTTAATAAACGTCGCGGCGTTTAGAAGAGGAAATACGGTAGTCCATTTTGAATTTTCAAAGTTTATACTAAAATGAATCTTCAGAGACCAGGCCAAAACAAACGTCAATTACATTTTCCGAGGAAATTTGTTTATTCATCTACCATTTTTAATTTTGCAATAATGTCATTTCAGTTTTTAATTGATTTACTACTGTAAAAACTTTGTTGGGAAAGATAAGGTTAGAAAGCATACAACACAATTCCTAACTAAACTAAACAAATTCTTCAGCGGCATACTCGGTTAAGATGATAAGTACTAACCGGTGATGAAAGACTTTTATTTCTTATTCTGGTTAAATATTCTGTCAATGAACGAAAACCTGAAAAAAAGGAAAGTAAGACCTCTATTATACATTGTAACTTGAAAAAAAAGTACGGCAATAATCCACTTTTGGTTGAGATGGGCTACGTATTAATTCAATAGTGCCAAAAAGAAAAGGAAAACAAAGTAAGGAAAGCCACCTAGGGCCACAAGCATTCCAATACACAGGATTGTATATATCACTAGGCAAATGCTGATAAAGCAAGGAGTTCGAAAGATGCCCATGATCTTTTTTATTGGTTTTATTCTTTGTTGCTGTTAAAACCAAACATGATTCAATCCATTTGGTATTACTAGGTTTGTTTGGCCATCAATGACAAAAACAGCTCAAGTTGGTGTTTCCCTAGGTCTAGCCTTCCAATGTGAGGGCCTGTTTATATGGAAGGTGGGATGGGACGATAACCGGGATGATTTTGCCTGCTTTTATAAGGAAAATAACGTGCACGGACGATTACATAAAAAAATTGAGCAGGAAATGCAAGAAGTAGTTGAACAAAACGCTGCGTTTTTTCAATGGAGCAATTTCATGCAAATTCATATTCTTGTGGTTGAATTTACTACTACAGATGAACAGTGCATTAATTAGTTTACTGCTTAATTTTGCTCGAAACAGAGGAAGAACTGCCGGATAAAAAACACAAACAGGTAAGAGAGCATTGTAAAACAAGAACTCCTCGTTCAACATGCTCAGGCAGGGGATGTCAGTGGTGGCTGAAGTTTCATGATGTTCTGTCCGAGGATGAGTGGAAAAAAAACTTCAGAATGACAAAAGCAATGTTTAACGACCTGGAAGATCAGTTACAGATTGGGATTTCCCCAGACATAACTTCTCCAAATTACCGTGCCATGCCAGCAGAAAAAAATTGGCACCGACTTTATACTGCTTAAAAGACACAGAACCCTTGTCAATGACAGCAAATGTTTTTGGCCTGCACATTTCCACTGTGTCAAAAGCAATAAGAGAGGTTTGTAATTGCATAATCTACGAACTTAGACCTAAGTACATAACACTTCCGAAAACAAATGAAGAGATGCTTAAAAAAGCTGCAGAATTCGAGGCTAAATTTGGTATGATGCAAGCTTTTGGCTGCATAGATGGAACTCATGTACCAATTCTGAGACCCAGCAACCCAGCGAGAGTTCTTCTGTGGAGAAGCGTATTTCATGAAATTGATTGATTTGGACATTGAATTTGTCCCAGTTCAATTTATATACCTGCCTTGTACTTCACAATTTCTGTGAGCTTAACAAATGTGCTATTGACCCTGACTTAGTGAACATAGAAATTGTAAAACACTTTACAGAAAGCCAACAGCAGGCAAGTGATCCAGTGTATTCTGGAAATCTTACAGAAGGAGAAATGATGTGTGAAGTATTTACAAGTTACATACAGGACAATCTTCCATACTAAGATTAACAAAGGAAGACAACAGTAGATAAACATGTACATATTGAACATAAGACCTGTATATAATATTTTATTGCGACCCCACTTTAACTTAAGTTTTGCATAAAAATTATTTAGAGATGCTAAAATTGATTATTCATACAAGCCATAGAAAAGAAATACAATTTTGATCAACTCAGTATAATGAGAAAATCAGTGGGAAGCATGATACAAATACATTGTTGTCTCTTTATTATTGAGACTTTTTACGCGCGAGATAACTTTGGGCGCAGTAAGGTATGTGTAACCCTTTTTGCGTGACTTGCATCATTGTACTTTTCAAATCATAACTTTCCATTTAATACTTCTTATGGGGTAAAGTAATATACCATTGGAAAGAAGAAGCTTATTAGTACTATCATAAAATCATATTTTTATATTTGCTTTGTTTATGCTTTTCTCAAAACTGGCGCACAAAAAACGCCATTATTTTAATCAAAAATCTGCTTCTACGAGCTCCAAGTCTCCACCGTTTTTACTTTTTTGCAGTTTTTCTTCGCCAGTCGTATTTCCTGAGTTACAGAATGTTTTCTATTTGCACATTTTTTCCTTTCCAAACATTGTCAGTTGGAAGCCTTTATCTCAAGAACCAATCAATTTTCAATTTTCCGCACACACTTTGATGCGCATATCATGCTTCTATCACGTGCCAAAATTTTAAAGAAAACCAATGATTTTTTTAGAAAGTTGGAGCTTTTTTTGTGAGACCTTATTGATTTTCTCTGTGCAATATTTCTCGCAAAGAAAGTTTCCTTTAAATTCAGAAGACAGAATCAATTAATACAACAATAGACGAATTGAATGGCTTATTTTTTAGGGAATCATAATGCTCATAAACAAATCTTTTACTGCCACTTCGAGCACAATCACTGCTTTGGAAAAATCTTGTCACAAATCTTTAATTTTCTTAATTTTTAGAAACTCTGTAGGAAGTGGGATCCCCTTTTTCCTCCCGTCCCGGCTATCATCTCATTCCGCCTTCCATATACACAGGCCCAAAATCTGGAGTAATCACGTTAAACCAGGGGAGATACTAAAATCATACAGGGAAGAACATAGAAAGTACACAAATAACAAAAGAAAAAGAAAAAGAAAACATATAACAACCTTTTTCCAAGTCTCCCTGACTCAACTTTGGAGGAGTAGATGGATAATCCAGTTGCTTTCGATATTCTTCTGGTAATAAATCTGGAAACAATCCAATCACATAGGTTGGCTCTGCATCCACTTCTTTGAATAGTTTTAAAGCTTCTTCGAATTGCTTTTTACAGAACAAATCAAAAGCAAACAGTGTTTTGATCTGATGTATTTTCTTCTTCTTAAGATCAACATCTTCTAACAACTCTGCTAGTGTCAAAGCCATTTGGAATTCTTTATCCTTAATCAACTGCTCAATCTGTCTGGTCAGCATCACTGGAACTAACCTACAAGTACAAGAGAACAATGAAATACGTATTGGCAATGACTTTTTTTATCAGTCTACTCAAAAATTATTCAAACATTTGAAGCGTCATAAGGAACAGGGCTCTTGGTGGTCAAAGCCAGTAAAAAGAAGAAGAAAAATTATGCTGCTTATGGAGGGACGTAAAGGCGACCATGGAATCTGATCATTTGAAATATCCATCAATGATTTTCTCTCACACTGTTCCAAATCAATTCCTATGTCTAATCCTGGCTACATAATAAAATAATTTTTTATAGTTTTGTTTCTTATTCAAAAGAGTACATGATAAAAAAACGAAAAGTATTTTTTGGCATCAAACCTTCGTCAGCCATAATGATTCTTGTTTTATCAATTATTTAATCCTACCTAGAAATGGATGAAAGAGGAAGAAATAATACCTCCAAACATGGGTAGTTGATGCTGCATAGCAGTTAGGACCTTTCAAAAGCCTTTTGACGCCAGTCGTATCAATTCGCTGCACAACTGATCTTGGATCTCGGGAACAAATTTCAATGTGCTTTGGTAATGCGGCAATAATGTAAGGATGGTAAAACTGAAGATCTTGAGGAGTGTCTGACCAAGTGACTGCATGCTTCTGATGATGTTTACCATCTTCTGCCACACTGACAAACACTGTGACTTCATCACGACATAATGCAAGCTCTCCAGATGGCATTGGGACAATCAATGGCTCTTGCTTTTTGAGGCCAGTTTCAAACAAATTAATGACAGTTCCTACAAAGAAACATGATTTTTATTATCATCACATTATCGGAGATATAAATTACGGTTACCTTTAGAGCTACCCATCCTAGTCATTCCTTCTCTTAGAAAACAAGGTACACTTTGACAGAAAATTCTTCCGTCTAATCGTAGGATGTAACATTTACTAAACAGAACACACTTATTCTTAACATTGATAAGACATTCTAATCATGCAGACCAATGTGTAACGCTCACCTGTATCAGCTCTCAACAATATGTACTCTCTCTTCATTCCCACGCAAATAAAGTCTCCAACCCAAACAAGTGTTTTTGGATTTTCAGGCAATGCCAGTTCACCGTACAGCTTTCTAAACTCGCCTTTCTTCCAATGGTACGTTTGAATTTTCCTTTTTGACAGCGTACAAAGTCTAATTGAGCAATGTTCTCCATTATCGACCACATCCAAAGCAAACAGAGTCACACCTTTACTGGATGGAAACTGACTTTTACTTGCATATGTATCGAAGTCGTGCACACTAACCATTCCATCACATAAACTGATTAAGATACCATATTGCTGAACAACATGTAGTTGTGTTATGGGTTTCCGCCCAAATGCTTTATTGGAGCGACATAATTCCACCTCAAATTTCTGCTCAGATGTACGAGCAGTTGCATCTTCATGGATTTTGTAAACAAGTAGATGGCCTTTACTTGTTCCCACAAGTAATATATCACCAGATGTAGCAATACATTCAATCTCTAGAGGTAGTTTCTCCAAGATGGCGACACATTCAAAAGCATCATGCATGACTTCAAACCATAAAGACGCACTTTATAGAAAATCAATATCCATTTCTAACATAATTTTTTATCTTTGCTAACAAAAGAAGGAAGAAAAGTAAACTGTTGCGTCCGAGTAATGATATAACTTTATTTATCTGTTGTGTCTAAGTCATGACAAATTGATTTAAAAATGAAGAAAACTTGATCTAAATAGGAATAAAACAAAAATACAAGTTCCAATCTCAAAATTTAATTTCACTAATTTACCACATGTCGATTTCTGTGCAAAAATAAGTAGCCTGGAATACCATAGCAAAAGCTAACTCTGACAATGTTTTGGATAATCAAATTAAATAAATACATAAAATTAAGTTTTAATACAATTTTGATTTTAACTTTTATATATTTTCATTTTTTTCACATCCTCATACTCTAATGAGACAAATGTTTGTGTGGATTTATTTTCGCAAATAAAATTTTTGGTGATTTTGCATGGAAATATCATCACAGCGAGTCTGATGCATTGAAAAAAAAAAAACTTTTAACTGCCGTTTTAAAGGGTTGACTTAACCATTCCCCTGTTATTCCCTGTATGTGTCAAATTTTCCCATTAACGTACAAATGACACTAATGGTGTCCCATATAGTCCCACATCCCATTTGACGTCTCACATTCTAGCAACCCTTCAAAGAAAATATCATGAGTATTATCATTCTATTCATAATTATGTTTATTCAATGCTTTTTTATGTTTTTCAAAAGTTCTATCCAATTACAATGCCACTATGATGTCAATGAAAATCATAGCCTTAGTTCAAGACCCAACCGGCTCACGCTCAGTAGGGTCTTTTTCAACTTTAATGCATCTTGAAGATACAGTTTTACACATCACCGAGGTTGGTATGATAATCGAGGGCAACAGAGGGTTCAGATCACAAAAAAAGTAATTATTGTATTTATTGGTCCACATGTCAGAAATTATAATATCATTATGCATACATAAAAATGAAGCAAGTAAAGCAAGATTGCAATGCAATGACTTCTTTCTTGAGAAAATGAAAAAATGAACCTTTTAATAATAGGTACAATAACAAATTGTATTTAACTTGATATGGGTCTACAGAAATTTGAATCCAGGTAAATTATGCAAGAACTCTTTGACGCAGGCATTTTTCCACATTTTCTTCACTTTGAAAATACAGTTAAAATACAGTACTAAATTCCTGTAACATTTCAGACCAACATTTGACAATGATGAAATAACAAGAAGCATAATGGCACACTTCCTATAAGAGTTAAAAAGAAACACTCAAAACAGTGTATACTCGAGAAAAAAAGGCATTTAACATGCCAGAAAATGATAGAAAAAGTCACCAAAATTACTATGCCATTAAATTCTCTAATTTAATTTTTATTTCTGCAAAGATGAAGATGAAGCCATCTGTGCAGTTTGTTTTTTACTCATTGCCTGAATCAATTGGTTCCCAGTTTGATCAAGCGTATTTTCTACAAACCAATCAATGAAATCTCCACAAAAATAATTGAGAATACAATACATAATGAAATACAGATTCAAATGAATTGGAAATGAATTACTCTTTTCTTGAATACAAAATAAATTGAAAATAAATAAAACAGATTTCAGGGAATATTGTAAAAATTTTGACTAATAAATTAATAACTAAATTCTAATATCTTTACAAAATAAAACAATAATTGAATTCTAATATCTTTACAAAATAAAATAATAAATGAGTCCTAACATCTTTACAAAATAAAATAATTATGCACAAATTTCTTCTTTATGTTTTCCGAAAGTTCAGAACATTTACAAATCTAATGCCTTTACACAAATTATCAACAATTTCATATACTCTAAAAATAAACAAATATAAGTTAACTGGAACTTGGTATAGTAGCCTACCCGACCCCTACAATTGCTGCGCCTTTTGTGAACGTAACGTGTGCAACTCTGTGGAGCAAAGTGAAGTGGGTTCGCAAGGTAAGTTAGGTAGACAAGCACTTCAGCAAGTGTGTGCTTGCAGGGCTTTAAGTCTTTCCACTATTCTGATAGTACCATTTTTTCATGGAAAGTACTTTAACAATGTACGATTTCAGTTGAAAGTATTTCGATTCATTCACTCATTCTTCCTTCCGAATAGATTTTAAGAGTATATCCCAAAAATGGGGCTGTATATCTGGATGACACCAATCAAGATATGTCACATGAGATAAAACATCTGGAACCTCACATGGTTTATATAAAATTGGTATGACTTGGTGCTCATCTAATCGAGAAAGTGCTTGTGATAGCTCAGTTTTGCAATAAATAGAGGTCACAAAATCAGGTGAAAGTACAGCAAGTGTTTTCTGACTGCTAAAAATAGCAGTTGTTATGTTTTCAATTATATATACTCCTACCAAAAAATCACGAAAATCAATGCATACTTTCAATCCATGATTTTCCAAAGCGGGTAACAATGTATTTCTCACCCACAGTCGATCCATAGCACTGTAGCAAATGAAAACATCATATTCGTTATGCTTTTCTGCAGAACACTTTTGCAGTTGCTCAGCTGTAACTCTTGAGTTTGATTCTGGCTTTACCATTGACTTTTCCACTGACACTAAATTGTTATCTGGATCAGCTGCTTTCAAATGCAAAACAGGGGAACCTTCATTCACCGTACTTCCAAGTTTATTTATAGCATAATATGCCAAGGCAACGCACACAAAAATGAACAAGCAGACACCTCCAAGTATGTACCATGTAACAAAACTCTTCTTTTCAACTGTATCAACCTTCGTTAGAATCTTTACTTCTAGAAACCGATCTGACCTTCCACACTCACTGTAAACGGAACACATGAACCTGTAAATACCCGACACATTCAAAAACAATTCCCTAGTAACGTTGTGACAGTTAGATCCAGTAAAATTCTTCAAAGTCATAGAGCTATTACCAAAGGTTGATTTTAAAACAACATAATATGAAATGTTCAAATGGCTATACCCCTTACAGTCTATGAAGCACTGCAGTTTAATTGAGTTAAAGGCATTTCCAAGTTTTGGTACATATGAAAAGTTTAAAATTGCATTTGAGGGACAATCGTGACAAAACCACGATCCTAGATTAGGTTGCACTTTTCCTTCCAGGCATGGCATTGCTTTAGAAGAACCAGTAGGACAAAAGTAATTTTTCGGGCATATCTGTTCTAAAGACGTTTTTGAACCAACTGGACAAAAATAACCCTGTTGACAAAAACCATTAGGTACATCTAGTCCTGTTCTGCTACAAGAGGAGCCAGCTGTACAATTTTTACAATCAGTAATATCTGCTTTAGCATATTCATCCAAATAAGTTCCAACAGGGCATCTTCTAAAGAACAACGCATTTTCTGGGCAATAACTTCCCTTAGGGCAATCAAATTGCCTTCGGCTGCCCCATGCACAATATTTTCCAGGTGGATGTTTGCAAAAAGTTGACACATACAATATTTGTGATATTATTACACTGAAGCCATACAGGTACATGAGAGGAGATGATACAAGCGTTAAAGAATCAACGTGCTGTGTATTATCTAAAAAATAACAAAAAAATTGAGAAATGCAAATCAAAACACCAACAGCACACTTTTATCACCTATTCATAATGGAGCCAATTAACTCAACAGACCTTACTTCCCACCTGGACGGAACTTTGCACAATATCATCTTGGTACTATAAAAAGATCTTGTCCTAGGAAGTATATATACAAACGTGAAGTAAATTACAGTGAGGCATAAAACAGAAAAGTATGGGATTAATTCTAGAATCCAATGCATCTTGTAAGAATTAAACCTTTTTCTTTTCTAGTTTTGGCAGCTACAGAAACAACAACCTAGCCTACATACTTTAACCCTATTAGGCTGAGGGGGGGGGGGCGGCTTCCCCCCCCCCCCGCCCGGGTGTTTGGGG
>JAYJMG010037881.1:0-10234 GCA_036873935.1 Stomotoca atra
CCCCCCCCCCCCCCCCCCCCCCCCCCCCCCCCCCCCCCCCCCCCCCCCCCCCCCCCCCCCCCCCCCCCCCCCAAACTGCAGTGTTTACCAAAACAACGAAACCACCGATGGACCCGAGGTCATCTTACAGAGGATATGGACCAAACAAAGGGCGTGGATTCTTCAACAATAGTAAGAAGAAAATCCGAAAGGGAACTCTTCTTCAGCATGACTCTTCCTCTTGTAGGAAATCAACTGGAATTTCCCGGTGTAATACCATGGGCTCAATTGGAGTTTGTTCATCCATTAATAAGAAACCTTTTTCCAAAGCAAAAGTCTTTGCAATACCCACTTGCAGGAAGACTGCAATATTTCGTAAAGCAATGGGAAACTCTGACTAACAACCCCGAAGAATTAGAGTGGGTGTCAGGTTTAAAAATACCATTTTCACACACACCTTTTCAAAAATAACATTCACATGTAGCCAAAATGAGCAAAGAAGTGGAAGCCATGTTAGAGAAGGGGGCCATTCAAAGTGCATTGCCAGTGAGAGGCGAGTTTCTCAGCAGTTTGTTTCTAGTCTCCAAAAGAGATGGGTGGGGTGGAGGACAGGCCAGTGATCAATCTGAAAAACTTAAATTGCTTTATTCCTTACCAGCATGAAAAGCCAAAATTACCAAAATGAAAGGCCTGCATCTGATGAAAGAAATGTTGCAAGTGAACGATTACATGTGCAAAATAGCATGCACATTTCAGCATACGCCTGCACCAATCATCAAAAAAGTATGTACGGTTTCTTTGGCAGGGAAATCTGTACGAATTGCTATGCCAATGCTTCGGACTGGGTCCAGCACCCAGGATTTTCACAAAACTTCTGAAAATTCCATTTGCCATTCTACGCCGAATCAACATCAGGCTGATAATTTATTTGGACGATATTTTGAATATGAATCAAACCCAAGAAGGAATAAAAGTAGCCTCTTGCAACATCTAGGGTCTGTAATAAATGTGAAAAAATCATTACTTACTCCGACACAAAACATAGAATTTTTGTAGATGGAGATAGACTCCGCGTCCATGATATTGACTTTACCACAGGAAAAAGTCAACAAAATTATTCAGCAATGCCAGGAGATTATGGATGCTCAGGAGGTAACATTGTGGAAGCTAACCATTCTAACAGGGACATTGTCTTCTACAGCACAGGCAATAATGCCAGCTCATTTACAATTCCGATATTTACAACAGCAGCAAATAAAAGCTGTAAAGGCAGGTCATTCCTATCAATCTCTTGTGAGAACAAATCAATTTTCCCTAGAGGAGCTACAGTGGTGGGTTAACAACTTGCAGCTGTCCAATGGAAAGTCTTTGATATCCTATCTCAGGTGGTGATACAGACAGATGAGATCAATAGGAGGCCAGTAGAAAAGCGACACTACATATAAATGTACTAGAATTGAAAGCAGTTCACCTAGCCATATTAACCTTCACAAAAATGTTGAATTTAAAAGCAGTTTATCTTCAGATGGACCAAATGACAGCTTTGTCATACCTCATAAAGATGAAAAGGACCCAAAAGCAAGGAACTTATTGCTCTCTCGAAACAAATTTGGACAGTTCTTATGTCATAAGGGATGACAATTACAGCATAATATCTCCCGGGAGTACTCAATGTGAAGGCAGATTGAGCTTCCCGAAATTTCCAGAATTCTTCCGAGTGGCTGTTACATCGGAAAATCTTTCAGAAAATTTGTCTTCTCCGGGGTCAACCAGAATATTAGATTCTTACAACATTCTTAGAAAAACGAAATTTCAACCTGATGTTCAGACATAGGATCCTGGCCTATATATAGCTTTAGAAGAATATAAGCCCCCCCCGTGCATAAGCCCACCAAAAAAGGCCTTTGTCGTAATATAAGCCCAGGGCTTAATTACGGAATTTTACGGTATACTGGTACAGCTACCCGTTTTTTTTATTTTGTTTGTTTGGTTTAATTTCGATGCCTGCCTTTCATTTTTGTTTTCCTATCAAACTCGAAACTCGAGGCTGGGAATATTCTTACAGTGTTCTTAAAATAATGACAAATTTCAGCCTGATATTCTTATAAAATGTATTCTTATAAAAAAAAAAAACGTGTATGGCTAAGTCTCATACATCCATCATTTTCTGGTTTGCTGGAATTACTAAAACCAGAAAGAAAGGAAAACCTCCAGAAAAGCTGGAATATATGATAGAAATAGAAAACAATGTATAATTCGGGCTTTGGATGCATATCTCACACGTTCCAAACCCTGGCGCATCGATACCAAAATGCACATTCTTGTCGTTCTGCTTTCTTCATCCAAAGCGAGAAAAATGGGACTTCCTTTGGAGGGTATCCTAGAGATCCTGGGGTGATGGTCAGGCAAGTCCACTTGGCAGAAGCATTATTGCCAAGAAAATAGAGAATAATGCAAAAGCATATCAGGCTACTGTATTTTCTAAGCCTTAAGCGCTTTAAACAGAGGTAGAATGAGAGTCTGGATTGAGGTGAAAATTGGGATCGATTAACCAATATTATATCTACGGGGATTTAATGAAATAAAATTTCACAAATACGTAAGACGCAAAGCGCCACAATGTCAGTCGTTCTAAGTCTATTTTCTACGACTCCAGGCGGGATTTACAAAAAAATGTTTATTTAGTTATGAGTAGGAATACACTATTTTCTTTGGTAAGCAACTAAACTTTTATGCTTCTAGCAAGTTTCTTACAGATTAATCTTTATATTTACCAGAAAGTTTCTTCCCAGCGGGCAAAATCGTTAAAAAGTCACTGTGTAGGAATGTATATTTCTAATGTAACGAGACGCATAGAAATATACTCCTCCACCGTGACTTTTTAACGATTTTGTCCGCTGGCTTAACTCTTCATGAATGAGGCCAGTACACCCCTACCCACCTCCTCCACCCCACCATCCCACACCCGAAAAGTTTGAATAGACTTTAATAATTGAATGAAAATTAAGAAAAGAATGTGATGTCTTTCAAAATTAATGAGTTTCACCGGTGCACTTTACATTTCAAAGTTAATTTTTTAGGAGGTCGCGAACGACAGGTTAACGGTTATATCTTTTTTATAACAGAAAGGAACAGAACTTTCCACCCACTGCCAGGCGCAATACAGAAGATTTCATGGAATTATTAACTCCAGAGAAGGATGGGGGAGTAAAAGCATGAAATCTGCCAGTTAGCATCTCTAATTATCGAAATCCGCAAGTTAGCTTTCCGAAGTGTCGCATTTTGACATTAAGTAATCTGTGATTATACTTAATTATGGCCTATACATGTCACGGTAGATAATACAGTATAATCCGATAACTTGAACCCCCAATAACTCAAACTTTCATTAACTCGATAATACTTTCTTCTAAATAACACTTGTCATCTCAAAACTCCTGATAATTCGAACAGTTGATATTTATCTCCCCTTTTCTGGGTGAAAGGAAAGTAACAACAATTAGCCAGGATTCCTAGCCCTCTTGTTGCTATGATTGATAGCCACAAGAGGGCTAGGGACCCTGGCTACAACAATATCTGAATTCAATTGATATTTTTCTTTCATTGAATCAAGTTGTTAAGTTTATAACACTGATACAATTTTTCAGCTCTTTAATGAGTAGACTGCAGGGAACTTGGAGTCCTTCTTCATCCCCAAGATTGTACCTTTCTCCAGTTATCTTTGCTCCACAAACTCGCACTGTAACTCGAACTTTGTTTACTTTTCCCATAAGTCGAGTTATCGAGAACCCTTAGCTCAAACATTCGTTAACTCCAACCATTTTTATTGGTCCCTCGGAGGTTCGAATTATCGGGATTATACTGTACTAGCTGGAGAGTTATGTCTTTTAGACAGTCCGATATGAAGTGTTGAATAGGCTCTTCTGTTTTCCACACGAAAAGTGAGTCATTTCAGGACCAGGTAGCTATTTCACTTTTTATTTCGCTTCACTTTTCTTTTTTATGTCTTGTCTTGTCTTCTTTTTTTCTTTTTTTCTTATTATTTTCATTACTTACAATATGTTAATTTTGGGTTGCGTCTCGCTGTTGCTTAACTTTTACCTGGATTTTCAGTCGAAGTCAAAGTCGATTCATGTTCAGTTCATGCTCGGTTCTGGTCGGTTCATGTTATATCATGCGTGATCAAATACATAGTACATCCAAAAATTCCATTTGTTTAATATTTAAGTTTCTTTCCTGTACAGGAACCTTAAAATACCTAACAGCGAAACTTTTTAAAAAAACATATTTTAAGAATACTTTACATTAATTTTTCAGTTTTCCTGTGAGTTAAAACCTTTATATTTGAGAGCTTTCTTCTGACGTGCGCAGTTAATTTCATAATTTGGCTATAGTTTTCCATACTGAAATACTTTACTGCAGCTCCCAATTCCCATAACATTTCCCAATCTTTTTCGAAATTTTATTTATTTTTAACTTTGGATTTTTTATCTCATAGATGACGGGCATAAACAAAACCAGACTCTTTATGATGTGCATGGTTGCACGAGTGTATGTGCTCCTCATTTCATGTCTTACATTATTTATGCGTAGCTTACGTTTTTGTAGTAGCGGAATTGTTTTCACGAAGGAAAACGTAACAAATGACTAAGCATTTTTTTTCTGCAAGGAAGGAGGAAAAATAAATAATTTACAATTGTTCATTTTTTCCTCCATCTGCGGTAAACGGAGAGAATAAATACGGTGCAATAACAATAAGTGAATTCAAATTTTCATGCGGTATCTGAAGTTCAAACGGCCTGTCTCGAAAAAGCTGAATATGGAGTAGGTATCTTTGATGTCAATAAACTACTTTTTAAGCCACAACAACAACAACAACAAAAACAACAGCAACAGTAACAGTAACAACAACAGCAGTAGCATTGACAGTTGCATTTCCAATTTGGGGTATTTTTGAGCATTTTTTAAAAAGGTATGACTCAGTTCAGGCAGAAAGCAACTTTTGTAGTGTGTCTCTGCTAATTTCCGGCTGTTCCTGATTACTGCTGCCTAATTGGTAATGTGACCTGGTATCTTGAATTCACTAATCTCATCAACCTCATTCCCAGGGTTTTGCTTCCTTAATGACCACTGCAAAAAAAAAACACACCTTCGATTTTAGCTAAATTGTTCACAAATTTTGAATAATTGATGTAATAAAGTATATTTGAAAAGCTATTTTCTTCCTCTAATTTACAAATTCTTAAAACATGACATTTTTGAAAATTTGAGCTCAACTTTTAAAAATACTTAATTTTGTTTAGAGAGTTCCCGTCTCACAATCAGCGAGCAATTCTTTGTGAAAACTTTTGCATTTTTTTCGAAAATATTGATCTTAAAAACCATGTCAGGGTTTAAGAAATAAATTGTGCTTGATTAAGAATATTTTAACAAACATATTTTATGCCAATGTTGAAGCTTTGATGGTTACCTTATTCTAGGAAATTAACGAAGCACAAAATTAATGCGGATTTTCAAATTTCCCTTTAATTAATTTGATCGTAAATTTCCAGGTATAAAAAAAGTTTCTCGTTAGTTTAAAAACGTTTACTTTTAGTACTTAACAATAATTATGTAGCTCGATCCAAAACGCGACGCGACCACGATCGAAGTCGATCTTCTTTTATCGACATTGAAGCCAGAGCATGCAAAGCTGATGAAAAATATTTACCAATTTTTTTAAGTCAGGAAGAGGTCGAGATATCATAATAGCGAGTTGGAGGGCCACTGGAATAGTCGCTGTTTTAAGGTCTGCAAGGCAGACTGGTCTTGTAGCCTTGGACCCATTTGCCTAGATGTGTTTTGTTGTTTGCTAATATCATAGATAACTCAAAAAATCAATTTTTTTTTATTATTATTTGTTCCATCCGCGTTAATTAAATGCTTTTTGTAGATCAGGTCGATTCAACCTCGTTAGTTTCATTCTCTTCTTAATGATGTTTCGACCAACCGCGTTAATTTGTACTAACCCTAATTGAGGGCCTCGTTATTCCCTAGAATAAGGTAATTGTTTTTGAAAGTAATAATTATTTTATATTATTTATTATTATTTTTTCTACAGTGAATTGGTGTTCATTAAACAATTTGAAAGTAAGGCTTTTAACATTCATATTTACAAAGACATGGAACCAGGACTTCATTTGAAGACGAGTGAGCAACATCAAAGTGCTCTTGCAAAACTGAGCCAAAAAAACTTTTTACTAATTTAGTAAATAAAGTAAATAAAAAATATTGCATATGGAATTGTTATACTTGCTTTAACATAATATTCAAAAATCAGAATAACTGATTTTTTCGATTTTTTTCCTTACAGTAACTTCTTATTACTTATTTCTTATAACACGATGTCTTTAAAGAATTTACAGTAATCGTAGTCGACAGAAGCTGTGGGAACAAGCCTGCGTCTCATCAATGTGCACTATAAAGCAAAAGCTCTCACATAGTTGCTACCGTGTTTGAGCCAGTCAGTTTCTTTTTTATAACATAAACTTTCAACTAGTGCAAGACATGAGCCACTTTCGCAATCTTCGCAATCCCTGATATTTCACAAGGTGTCGTAGGCGTAGCTGGGTGTTTGGAAAACTCGATTTGCGCACCTGGGTTGCACATAATGGCATACTCACTTTTCTGTAAAATTTGATGCTGAGAGTTTCAACTTGGTTATGCAAGTAAAATTACTAGAGCTTAACCTATACGTAACAATTACATCTCGATTTCCGCTTGGTTCAAACCCAGTTTTATCAAATTTTAAAAAAAGAAAAAAGAAGCTTTTCTTCTTCGCAAGTTCAAATAATGAAGAAATGAAACATGAATTGTGTAAGAAAGATCATCCAGAACAATGCAATGATTTTTTTTTTCAATTCAAGATACACTTCTGCTGTTGGCTAGCCAGGGTTCCTAGCCCTCTATTTTCAAATTCAATCATAGCGACAAGAGGACTAGAGACCCTGGCTAGCTGGTGGCTGAGTTGTAATTGAGCTAAGAACAAGTTATGTTTGCCAATTTGGCATGTTGGAACAAGCACCGTACACGAGTTAGTTTGGATAGTAGCGATATCTTGATCAATTTCGTTGGCACACAGAAAACATTCGAAGTTAATTCGATAATAATATGCTGCTGTTATTAGTCTGGGAACGGTTAACTTAAATTTAAGGAATTAAAAAGTTCTTAATTAAAAGCAATGTCATGAAAAGTCCGCAATACAGATTTTTTCACTTGGTTTGAACCAATTAAGCGACTTGGTTCAACAAATGTTGAACTAACCCGCTTAATTTTACTTGGTTCCATCTTGGGTGACTTGGCGCACTTGGTTCAAACCAAGCAAGGGTATTCCCTAACACATCTATAATTGATGTTCTTATGGTATATTTGAAAATGGTGAGCGACAATTACTTCTCTATTAGGAAGAGAAGTAATTGCCACTCACCATTTTCAAATATAATTCGTTGTTTGCCGTAACCCGGCCGACCGTTAAAAATTCATGCCGACACTAAAAAGTTTTCCTCGGTGAATCACGAAAATGTAGGAAATATTTTTTTTCCGCCAAAACTTACCGAGCCCCGACTCTTGATTAAAAAAACTCCCGACTCTCAAAATTATATTCCCAAATACTTTCTTATTCTTTAAATTTTAGGCATTTTAAGCATTTTCCATGCATTCCTTTTATTGTTATTTCTATTTCCTATCCTCTAAGAAAGATTTCAAGTGACAGTTTGCCGTTGCGAAATCAGAATACAATTTGATATGTATATATCTGTATTGTATTTATTTCAAGGTCAACAATTTTTTTTTAGCAAAAAGTTCTGTCTGAAAGGCTTGAAAGTGTTTTTTTTTCTTTGAAGGTGACTAAAAAAGATTTTTGCCGACCGACCGACCCTAATTGTTTTTTCGTGATTCGGGTTACCGCAAACAAACAATTACTTAAGGATGGCCCTTTGTATATAAAAATAATTTTCAATAGCTATTTCGAAATATTTTGAAAATGTTTTATCTTGAATATTAGTGCTTGCGTAAAACGTTGCTTCTTGAAAACAATACTGTATGAAAATAGAGTAAAAAATAGTTCTGGTGTTCTACATGCTCTCCATGATGCTCACAAGTTGCTCAATACATCCCCTGAAAAACTTTAAACTTTAAAATTTTATTGGTACATTTCACTAGCCAAGTTGAAAGATTCAGGAAGTATCAAATGAAGAGAGTTATTGCGTCATATCGAGGAGTTTTCTCTCATATTTTCTCTCAGTTGGCGTGACTGACATCTAGCATACTGCTGCGCTATGACAAGTGTGGCGGCGTTCTCAAAACCTGACTGATTCAGTAAAATTCAGATTCAGCTATCAGGGGGTGGTGAGCTAAATCAAGTCAAAACGTTTTTAAAAGTTTGCTCAAAATATCACTCTCAGAAGAAGAAGGCAATTCTGTTGGCACAGCCCTAGCAAAAATTGAAGGATTTAAGATGTTGTTAATGAAGGATTGAGATAATACAGCATTATTCATAGCCAAGGGCGCATAGCAATTAATTAGGAGCTACAACAGACCAAACAACAGTAATTTTATCTTTATTAAGCAATCAAAACTAGTATTCTTGCGGTGTATTTTAAATTGATGCGCAGCGATGACTTCTACATGCGCATGTAAAAATAAAATAGTCAACAGCTATTTCAGAATATTTTGAAAATAATCCTCTTATCTTGAATATTAATGCTTTCGTAAAATGTTGCTTTTTGAAAACAATATTGAACGAAAATTAACTTAAAAATAGTTCTGCTGCAAAAATGAATTAAATTTGTTTTCACATAATTTGTTTTTGTGTTTTTGTAACATACTGCTGCTATTGTTGTTTTTATCATTGGTGTTGCTGTATTTTCCCTTGTTGTTTCTATTTCTGTTATCCTCGTTTAATTAGCATCTACTGTGACTTACGCCAATATTCAAATCTTCATTGAAGGACAGTACCTCGTAAAATCGAAAAAAAAACCGGGTTTTTTCTCAAGTACGACATGAAATTTGGCATGAAGATACTTCTCGAAAAACATACGTTTGAAGAGCTATAACTTTTGAAAGAAACAAGTTTTTTTTTATTCTGTTTTCAGGTTCTGAAAGTAAATCCCGAAGCACTACAGTGGGCCAAAATATCACAAAATATTTATGACGTCATTTTTCAAAATTGATGACATTAGCAGAATGTTAAGTACTTGGTGAAAATTTAATGTCAATGTCATTTCTCTATCAAAAGTTATAAGCAATTGAAATATACCTTGATTTTTACCAAATTATTATAAATTTACTACTTTCTCCAAGAACAAGTAAAAAATCTCGACTTAGGAAAATGTTCATGACATGAAATTGCAAATTTGTGAATTTGAAATTTAATTTGTACATTTTTGCAAAGTTTCATGTCATAGACTCGAATTAAAAGTCGCAAAGTTTCAAGCTATTTAGGGTTTTCCGAGCCGTGGGCAAATTGGGTTAAGCTGATTTAGCGAAAAAATTATTGTTAAGTAGTTAAGCCAAGCAAAGGTGATATTTGACATCACTGACGTAGTATTATGAAATAGAGAAAGGAGCTGTGACTGAGCGATAAAGGAAGTGAGACAGTGGTCAACCGCTTACTGGATCGAATCAACCCAGCCGCTAAGACATCAGCTGTGACAACCACCCATTGCTAATTTCCTGAGGTTCTTGCTAGGGGTTGTTACACCAAATGGTATAAGATTGTGTTCGTGTAACAGTTCCCAACGGGCAAATTCGTTAAAAAGTCACTGTGGAGGAGTATATTTCTATTAAAGTGATAGGCATGTTGCGTCTCGTTAAATCAGAAATACGCTCCTCCACAGTAACTTTTCAACGACTTTGCCCGCTGGATTTCTCCTCACCATATAAACAGCATGCAGTGTTTACGCTCACAGATGTACCCAAAACTTAACATATTGCTTGTGGCTATTTAAGGAACGACACATTACAACAAAGTTTTAACGATTAGCGCATGCACCCATTGAGGAGAAGCTGCCAATGGAAGTGTGTGTAAAGATATAAGGAGTTGTAATGGGAGATGAAGCGGCCATAAGGAAACCAGGCGTCAGGATCTTCCATCAATGAAGATAAACTTGCGATTTATAATACTAATCATTTTGTAAAAATGATACAGTACACTCTCGATATCTCGAACTCTGAGGGGACCGGGAAAAAAGTTCGAGATAGAGAGAGTTCGAGATAC
>JAYJMG010037992.1:0-10232 GCA_036873935.1 Stomotoca atra
CATTTTACGTGCTTTAGTAACGATGTTTACCAATTTGTGAACTTAATTATTACGACTGTTGACCTCTGTGTGTGTGTGTGTGTGTGTGTATATGCAGTAAAACTTGTGTGACACAGCCCTGTTTCTGGGACATAAGGAAAAGACTAATCATTTCTAACAGTCGTGGTATGTTCAATAAAATATAACATGAGAAATAAATGAAAGATCTATATTTTCCAATATCAGTGGCAGATTGAAGCATTTTTTTGCAAAGCATGCATTTAAACTGAGATTTGAATTTCGAAGATCTCCATTGAGATTGATTTAGTCCGCCGCCCCCTGCTGAACGCTCTGCAACCAATAAGGCGTACAAGGTTCAAACCGGACACGCTTCAGCAGCTCGAGCGGAATATAATCCTCAAAAACAAGGCAGTCTCAGCACCATATAAAAAGAAAACCAGGCTGAGGCAGCATAATCCGATTAAAATCGGGTATTAAATTTTACTTCACAATATTAAAAAAACGAAAAAAAACGTAACCAGGTTGATCGTTTTTTTGCGTTAAAAACACCCCTTTTATCGATTGTCACCAGCTTTGTAACCAGGTCGGCTGCCGGTTGCCCAGTCATCTTCAGAAGAAGCTCCCTTCAAAGTGGTGAAATCGGCTGCCGTAATGCCAAAGCTGGTTATCGGGCTGGTTACGGGCTGGATCGTGCAAATGTTAATATTTGAAAAATCTAAAGTAATGAAATCCCGATCTTCAGAGATGTTGACGAAGCGAAAGTAGTTGAGGCGATGTGGCAGTTGAAAGGAAGATTTGGAAGCAAAGACTCCAAATACTACATCCATCGCTGATCTGTTGTGTTGCTTGGAATTGTTGCTATGTATGATATGGCAGTCTGGATTCCAAGTTGCAGCATTTTTTGGACTAAATTTATGAAAAAGAGAATTTGAGAAGAACTCTTGTCCGATGGGAAAAATACATTTTGTTGACATTTTTCTCGTGTATACTACACACGCACACACTGCGTTAGATTTTGGCGAGAGTTCTCTGGTGAATATATCAAGGGGATACTATTGTTTTGGGGGAAGTTTTCACATGCAGGACAAGAAGCAGACAACTAATTGTATCAGTTAGCAATAACTGAGACACAGCTACTACAACATTGTCAGTCTGTAGACTGTCCAATATACGAAACTTGTGAGTTTTCCACGCTCACCTAACTGAAAATTGATTGTGAGTTTTCCACCCTCACCAGAACTTGATATTGTTTGTGAGTTTTCCATGCTATATTTCTCTAATTATGGACATTCCTGTAAATTATGTAAAAGTACTACCATTATTGGGAGATATGATAGCTAATAAAAACATGTATTTCTTAAATTTAAGCCTTCTTTTACAAGATGGGGATATTGAGACCAATACAGGGCCACAAACATATAAAATTTTAAAATCTGTTCTTGGTTCATACAATCTGGGAGACTTGAAATTTGGTGAATCTGCAGGACGCCAATGCACCTGCAATGCACTATGTGCTGTTGTATGGTCAACCTTACATCGTGTTAGTTTGTGATCATCAGAAGATCTAAATCATATATTAGATGAAGGAGATAAAATCTATAAATCCCTGCACACCACGCAGTATTTATCTATAGAAGACCTTCCAAATAGAGTTACTGTGAAAGCAATTGATATTGGCATAGTTCTATTAAATTTTCAACAATTCATTCAATCGCGTTATACGCGAGGGTTTGAAATGCAAACGGTTCGTGTTGAAAGAATCGCCTGGTTTACAAGTTTTAACTAGTCTAGATCCAGTTTAGTTAACTGGAAGCGAAGGTGTAATGGTCGCACGCACAAAGCATTTGAACGAATATTCTTACTGAAATCTGTCTGGACAGTCAGTTTAGAACAACACGCGAACGATTTCATTTGACTTCATGGTATATATTTTGTTCACATTTTTATTTGCAGATTTAGTTTTTGTAACTGCTCTCTTACCATTGCTTGCCTTGCTTTAATTTCATTACCATTTCACTATATGTGTCGTGTCGATCGAAAAAAACAAAACAAAAATAAACCAACACACGAAACTTTGTCCTCCTCCTCTGGGTTGGTGGAAAACGTGGGGTACCCCATGGGGCCCCACATGGGGTAGGCTGTGGGGTACCTAAAACATATTACTGACCAACACTCTCCAACATTCCCAACACTTCGAGAAACACTTGTTAGGGCTGGTAGAGATAAAAACAAAGTTGCTTCTTCACGCGCATCTTCGAATTGTTATACAGCAAATGCGAACGATAAAATATAAAAATAAATAAAATATTCCATTAGAGGAAGAAGTAAAAACATTGCTCTTTGTCAGCTCGTTTAGGTCAAGAAGATGATCAAAAAGTAGGACTCGTTCTAGCCTAAATCTAAGCTCACTTTTTTTCTCCTACTCATGAACACAAAAAACAAATTGTAAATAAGAGAATGTGAATAGACAGAAGCTGACTAAACTCGTTGTTAAAAAATCAAATAATCGGCTTCACTTTCGCATGGTTTCTTCCAAATCTTTATTTTTCTGTTAAAATAATAATTGCAGCAGCTGTTCTCTTCTTCACTGTTTGTTTCAACAGAAACTTTCTTTATATATACGTACTATGTGTCCAACACAATCGAAAGATCAAAGAGTGAAAATCGAAAAGTAAAAAATATACTACGAAGAAGAGTGCTATGTTGGTCCTGAAAATATGACTTATTAAAAACATAAACAACTAATATGGCGGCTTCGTCGACGCTTTTGACGTGAGTCGCTTCATTTTGTTTTACCTCAATACTGATAGGTAATGTTCGTTTTACAACTTGTTATTATACGAATGTGTAATCGTCACTCTAAAGGTATAGTATGTTAAGTTTCTAGCAATATTTAGGTCTGAAAGTACTGAAACCGGGTACCCCACAACCTACCCCATGTGGGGCCCCATATGGGGTACCTCACGTTTTCCACCAACCCTCCTCCTCTTGCTTTGGGGCACTTGCACTAGCTAGCCCCTTTTCTTCTTTTAAAAAGTAACATGCTGTAGCCAAAATGAAAAATGAAGTGATGTGGAACAAGGTAGTTTAGTGATACTCTTTGTCATATGCTGAATTATCAAATGTTATGACAGAAAATATGCAAGAGGGTGTTCAAACTGTGAAATGAGGATATACGTTTAATGTCATTAACATAGCATAATGCTGCAAACTGCGTAATTTGAAACTGTTGCAAATTTATCTGGGCAATAAATTGACAGAAGTGATGCAAAGTCAGAAGGCATGCTTATATTTTATTGATCTTCACAAGTATTTTTTTCTCACGTATATATGTATACGTGTATTGATTTCATGAAAAAATGCAGAATAGGCCTACCCTAAAGATTAATGCAGAAGAAACTCTGGCAAATTCGCGAAAGTTTGATGCCGCGAAATATTATTTTTCTTTTCTTTCTATTTATATAAGTTCTTTCTCTTTTCCTCCTCTGATTTTTTCTCTGCTAAAAACACTGTATATATATATCACGCTATTCAATTTTTCAATTGCAGCCGAATCGCGAAAGTTTATTCAAGCAAAAAATGATGAAAGTGGTGATTCGGGAAAGTTAATTCCCTAAATTTCGCGAATTTGTTTCTTCCGCAATACTTTCTTCCCTTAAAGTATGTACGTCAAAGTTAATTAAATTTTATGTAGAAGAATTTTTGCTGATGTGAAATTTATATTTTTTTAAAGTAATATTTTTATTTGGGCATCTGTGAAAATTTATTTGCACAGAAATTAAACAAGTTAATGAAGAATTTAACCTAAAGAATATAAAAGTAATCTGATGAGTGTGTTTGTGTGACAATTTCTCCTCATCACGAATATAGGAGGGTGATCAAGGTAAAATCTTGTATTATCAGTTAAATCTAACGAGATGTTTAGGGCTATTAGGGCTAACTTAAATTATTAGGGCTACTGACAATAATTTTAGTGCTAAATCTAACCCTAACCCTAACCCTCAGCGACTTTTGCCATCCACACTCCTGACCAGAAAACTTACCACCCCTAGCGTGGGCCTTCCTAACATATCATTTCGTTAAAATAATGCTAATATTATTAGCATTATTTTATAATGTGGGTATTTAAAGAACAACGTATTTCAACCCAATTTTAACGTATAGCGCATGCGCCCGTTTTTATATGTGGCCTTAACCGTATATTTAGGATGAGGAGAAACTGTCATCCGAACTGAATGTTATTGGATTTTTGCGTTGTGTTATAGGAGATGAAATCACTGATGAGTTGATGTCGAAACAGATATAAAAGGATGAAAGGAGGGGCTTCTTTCAGTAAACATAGATACAATCTTTTTCAAAAAATTGGTAACAATCAGAGTGATGGGGTGTCAATTAAAAAAGCCAATCTTGAAGATAATGCATGTGTTGTTTTCATCTAATTTAAACAAGAAAGATTGCTGAAAACCACTGATCTCATGACTCACTCACTCATGAAGAGAGAAGTAAACTTGAAGATTGATGTGACCGCAAAAACACCAGAGCAGTCTTTCGTTAAATTAACAATGTTTATTCGAATTCATTATCGAAAAGTATGATGTGTCCCAAATGTCGATGTTCAGCCTGATGATGATGTGGTTCTCTGCGATAATTGGAAAATTGTTCAGTGTTCACCAATGTAACACAAAACCTAGTGTATGTTGCCATGTCATGTAGATAAACAGACTACTTCAAGAAATACAATTTGTTGATTCTATAAGAAAAAATATCGATTCGGCAAAATGTCACATAGAGCGATAGTAGAACGATATGCAAGAGACAACAAAGTGATTTTATTGAATAACATCAAAATGTATGCTAGTGAAGTCGTTTCAGTACGTGGTTTAATCACGTGGTGCGCTACACAACACTGCTGGTTGCTTCTTTCAATATATAATGTGTAACACATGAAATTTTGAAAATTGTTAAAATCTTCTCTGATGGATTCTTTAAACTGAAAACAAAATAACTTTCAGGGCGTTTTTTATCGTGTCTGTTTTGTTGAGTGTTTTGCGTTTTGTTGGTGTATTTTTGTGCGTTTTAACTAACCATTGAAATGAAAATCTTCACTTTTAAAAATGAACTCAACATTCTGAGACCACCTTTTGCTTCAAACAGTGTCCGACTATTATTAATATTATTAATATTGTTAAAATTTTATCAGATATTTTGTTTGATTCGTTTCAACTTTGCAACTTTTAATTGTTGGCGAGATTTATTTTACAGTTGAAAAATGTTTTTGAGATTGTGAGAATCCATATAGAAACTTAATTGGCTTTTTATAATGCTACTGAATTTTGTTGAAACTTGTGCAGTCTTTTATGAACAGCAAAATTGTAAACGGAAGTTAAACCAATATATTTTCGTGAAATGTAGTTTATCTTCACTGTTTGCATAACAGAGAGAATGCAAAGTAATGACGTTCTTGCGAAACAAACTTTTACGTTGTGTGTAAACAGAAAAAAACCCGGAAAAAACAGAAAAAAAACTTCATAATTTACTGAGCTTGTAGGCATGTGCTCTAAGCGGATTTCCATCATTGAACTTTTCATGATAGAGTGTTACCGTCTTGTTTTCAGAATATTTGTGGCAAAATGAAATTTGATATAGTAGACTCTCGATATCTCAAACTTGCCTCTATCTCGAACAAATCTTCCGGTCCCTTGTTCATTATGCATATATTTGGACCAAAAAACTCTAGGTATCTCGAATCTCGATATCTCGAACACGTTCTCGGGTCCCGTGCCCGATTTTCTTTTGTTATCTTGAACTTTTCCCAAAACCCTCTGCAAGATTTCGCGTTTTCGAGCTTCAATCAAATGTTTGGATTATAATTTTTTACATTGTTACATGTACATCGTTATGTTATTTGTCCGTGGAGCAATTTGGGGAGGATTACGGAAGACGGAATTTTTTTCTCTTTGCTACTTGATTGTTAAAACGCAAAGCGTTTCTTGTATTATTTCCCATGAGCAATGACTCGAATCTTAATCGCATATACAAAGTTGATGATAATCATGGATTAGGAATGCTAGTCATTCTTGGTGGGTTTACATTTAGCATCATTTGGAATAAAGCTAACTTCTTTCTATTTGATTCACACAGTCGTAATGCAGATGGTAATATAGTGGAAAATGGCACTTCAGTTTTGTTACAATTTAGGTCACTCAATGCTGTTGAAAAATATCTGAGAAAAATATATATTAATGAAAGTGCATCTGTAACAGTTGAAATTCAATTTATTTCTGTTGAAATGGATGAATCTCAACATGCATTGCTTGAGCGCGCTGTCATTTTAAAAATCAGACAAAAACGTAAGCGACAGCGAGACACTGATCACACACTTCTGCTTATAAGATTAAAAAAGTTCGAAGCCAGCAATATAAGGCAGAAAATTATTCCCACTTTAAAAACTCAGATAAGTATGACCATAAAAAGATTTCTCAAAGGACCTATATGGCACAAAATTATGAAGAATTCAAAAACTCAGAAAAATATGAAAGAAAAAAAATAACAATGAAAAAGTTCCGCAATCAATCAAAAACTATTCTATCTAATGTAGAGAAAATTCAAAATTCAAATTAGAAGTGCGTAAAGGCCCGTATCATGTGTGTGTGTTATTTGCAATAGATGCCTGTATCGAAGATCAGTCAAACTATTTGATGAAACTAAATACGATATGTTGGAAAATAGCTTTTTCTTTGTTTCACATGCATTTTCCTATGATGGTTATGAGTACATTTGTCTAACTAATTTTTTTAACTTGTGATAAAAAGTTAAAAAAGCGCAAAGTACCCTGCCAAGCAGTGTGCAACAGGCTGCAAATTTTTGATTTCCCTCTAGATTTGCCAAAGTTAGGGAGACTTGAAAATGTTATCATAGCAAAACGAATACTTTTTAAAAAAAGGTCAGGCACCGAAGCTCAAAGGAACGATATGTAATGTACCACTGGAAACTGATTCAGTGTGTCAAACACTGCCACGAGGTGCTGATAGTAACGGGATTGTTATGGTTAAATTTTAAAAAGAAAATTTATGTATAGCGGCCATGTTTACTTTGAACCTGTGCACCCTGAAGTGGTAAAGTTAGCTTTGCACTTTTTAAAACAGCACAACTATTTGTACAGAGACATAACAATTGACATTTCTCAAATTCCTGATAATTTGCTTGGATTCCAAGATAACACAGATATGGTTGACTCTTCTGTAATAATGACTGATGATTCTTTTCTTGAGGATTCTGAGAATCTATTAGACGAGTTTAGGTCTGCTTCGAATGAAACAGCGCTTATTTCAAATATTCCATCTCAATTTGAAAATGATACCTTAATAATTGCTCCTTGCGAGGGCAAAAAAACAGTGTCTTTACTTATGGATAAGCATGGTGAAGAACTGGCGCATCCTAACCTTTTACCAACTGGAAAGTTTGGTTATAAAGTTATCCGTGAAATTAACTTGACACCTAGCAAATATTTTAACCAAAGATTATTAAACTATAAGCAAACTTTCGCTAGTGATGCAGATTATATCTTTTTCGCACATTCTGTTTATCAACAGTTATGTATGACGAGCAGAATCAACATAGCAATGCAAAAAGTTTCCTCAAATCAACTGACTGCTGGAATGTTGAGTAGCAACTTTAAGGAAACAGTAAAGTCTTTCGTAGCTAATGATGAAGCGTATAGTTTTATGAGTTCCATAAAAGGTACACCTGCATACTGGAAAAAATTTTTGTTTGAAGTCCTGGCCATGGTTAAACAGTTAGGTTTACCAACATTTTTCATGACTTTGTCATGTGCTGACTTGCGTTGGCCAGAATTGCCAGATATAATTTCAAAATTGAATGAAATTGAATTGAATTGAGCGATCAACAAATTTGTTCAATGGACTATGCAACGCGTTGTGATCTCCTCAATAGTAATCCAGTTTTATTGGCTAGGCATTTTCAATACCGTGTAGAGTCATTTTTTAAAGAAATAATTGTTGATGGCCCATTAGGTAAAACTAATTATCATGCTATTCGCATAGAGTTTCAAATGCGTGGGAGCCCTCATATTCATTCATTCTTATGGGTAAAGGATGCTCCTAAACTCACGGATACAACAAAGGATGACTATATAACTTTTGCAGATCATATTGTGGGAGCTGAACTGCCTAATCCTGAAAACTGTTCAAATTAGTGCGCACTTATCAAGTTCATTCACACTGCCGGTCCTGTCGCAAATACAAAAATGTAGATTGTAGATATGACTTTGGCAATTTTTTTACTGAAGAAAAGTGATAGCAGAACCACTGCCTTCTGACCTTCCAAGTTGTGAAAAGATTGAAATTTTGAAGAAGAGAAGCAGCATTTTGAACAAAGTTAAAGACTACATCAATTTAAATTTAAATCCCCCAAAAATTAATATTCTAGATTCATCAAAGGATGGGTTTGTAGCGCCTCCAACAATTTTAGAAGCACTGACAGAGCTTCATATCACAGAAAATGATTATTACTGGGCATTGTCAGTATCAACTGATGATGACTTTCAGATACATTTAAAACGGCCAACAACTTCATGTTTTATAAATAACTACTTTGCTGATGGTTTGCAAGCGTGGGAAGCTAACATAGATATTCAACCCGTTTTTAATCATTATAAGGCTGTTTCGTATATGTGTGCATACCTCTCCAAATCTGAGGATGAAACCTCAGAAGCTATGAAACAGGCAGCAAAAGAAGCTAAAGAATCTGGTATTAGCAGTTATGATCAAATGAAATCAGTTGCTCGAGCTTACATTACGAAGCGAGAATGCTCAGTTCAGGAAGCAGTTTATCATTTGATGCCTGAGCTTTGGCTGAGAAAATCATTTCCCCAAGTAATATTCATAAACACAAATTTACCAGATAAAAGATTTAGAGTGTGTCTTTCTGAGGAAGAATTGAATGAGTTGCCAAGTGAAAGCACAGATGTTTTTAAGCGTAATATGCTTGACCGATATGTTGAAGGGCCGAACAAAATGTTTAAAAAGGGTGCATATGCTATTGCAGATTCTATTTGTTTCGCTGAATTTTCTGCTCACTATTATGTTGTTGCCAAGTCAAAGGTACACGGGAATGAGAATGATAGCCAACCAGTTGTGTTACAGGATGAGGTACTTGAAGCTAACCATGCTTCTGGTAGTTATCCAAATTCTTTGCCATTAATGTCAGAGAAAAAAGAAACCATGAAATGTCGAAAAGTTAAAGCAGTGTTAAGATACCATGTGCCTAATAAGAATAAGCGACCAGAGGAATATGCTCATCATATCCTGTTAATGTACTATCCATTTAGAAATGAATCAGAACTATGTGAGACTTCATCACAGACTTATATGGAACAGTTATGCGATGTAGCTGTTTTGAATGTTGTCAATGCAAATAAAGCTAAAATTGAACCATATGGTGAGTTGGTTGATACAGCTTTAAGTAGCTTACGTGCGATACGTGCGAACTTGAGTCGTAACCTAGATTCCTATGCGCAGCAAGAAAACGATGAAGTAAAAAAAAAAAATTGCTGCTGCAAACACCATGTTAGCAGATGAACCTGAGGATGAAGCACTGTTGTTTGAAGATACTGATATTTTGCCAGGCGCCAACTGGAGTAGCAGCCATAAAGATTTCTGGCGTAACTATACACTCTTCTCTGGGTATACCAGTTGGAAACTTTAAAAAGAACATACTGAAACTCAATGATAAAATAAGGTCTAAATTGAGAAACAACTTATCATCGCTGAGGCTAATCATTATTGATGAAATATCAATGGTTTCCAATATCATGCTGTTACATATTCATCAAAGATTGAATGAGATATTTGGAACTACCGGCAATGTTCCTTTTGCAGGAGTCTTTATTATTCCGTTTGGAGATTTATATCAATTACCGCCAATTAATGCAAGACCGGTTTATATGGAATATAATGATGCCATGCTAAACTTAGCTCCATTATGTAGAAACTTTCGCATGGCTGAATTGACCGAAATTGTGAGACAAAAAGGAGATACAATATTTATAGACATGTTAAATCAAATCAGAGTTGGTATTGTGGACGAGGAAGTAGAATCACTTCTAAAATCGAGATTTATTTCTAGAAATGACTTACAGTATCCTTGGGATACTATTCACATTTGGTCTGAAAATTATCCATCCACAAATCATAACTTAATTATGTTGAATA